>JAHZNP010000263.1:0-88810 GCA_020615345.1 Triops cancriformis
AAAATATATATATATATCTATCTTTATATATATATATCTTTTTTAGTATTTTATAAAAATATATATATATATATATCTTTTTTAGTATTTTATGGTTTATTTATAATGTCTAGTGTTCTCCAATGTTTATTGTTCTTTTCGTGTGTTCGTAGTGCGTTTTCGTTGTTAGATTTCTTAATTGATTTAATGCTATTTTTCATAACGTACGCAGTTGGAACTGAGTCAAGGAGACGTGGTTGGGTCAGGAGTCGGATTAGGATCGTACGGGCCACAATCACCGACGCTATCACGTTCATTGTCACGCTCGTTGTCCAGTCCAGAGCCTGACATGGAAAGAGATGCTGCGGAGCGTCAATACTGCTCTTCGACGACCGCTGCCTTGGGTTCTGCGTTTCGTCACACCAAAGTGAGCTTTCTATCCCGCCTTTTGCCTTTTCTTCTCTCGCTTTTTCCCTTTACGATCGTTAGGATCAAGATAACAGTTAGGGGCTTCTGGATTAACAGGGGCAATTTGGGGATAACCCCGCCGCGAGACGAGATGAATTGTTCTGGACGGTAAGTGCCTTTGCAGAAGCTGAAGAGAGGCAAAACACGAGGTACGGCCAAGTAAAAAAAAGGAGAAGAAAGTAAGGAGCTAATTGAGAGGGGAAAAAACGAAAAACACAAGAAATAAAAGAAATAATCGGCTTAGGGGGTCAATATCTGCAACTTGCAAGAATAGCAAATTTTAAGGGCCAGTAATTGAGACGTCAGGCTTGTATAGAACCCTCAGTCGCTGTTTTCTGTGAAATGGCTAGAAAGCTGTAGGAGCGAATGGAAACTGACATTCAGCAGACTGTTGTAGCCAGTCGAAGTAATGGATGAGCGATAGATCAATAGATGAAGCGTGTCGAAAATCTGTGAATCAATAGGCGCTATTTGTGGGTCATTAGAAAACGTTTTGCGAGTTCCTTTGGCAAAAGAAACCGTCATTAAGGTGTAAAAAAATTGACGTCTTGGACGTGAGGATTATGAGAGCACGTTTCGTGCGACAGACTTGTAAATACACCGAAGCTGGTGCGCAGAATACTAAATTTTCGGGATGAGTAAGCAAAAGCCGGGTGAATCCTTCACCGGTGGCTATAATCGAATGAATTCAAAGCTGCAACAACAGGAATTTCTGGTCAGTAGGGAAAATTCAGGGATCAATAGCAAGAAGGAGTGGGAATGGTTCGAGTGCGGGAAGAAATAACGGACCAATAGTCGTGTAGGTCCATAAGTATGCTATTTTGCCGTATCTTTCAAATTGAAGCGTTCGTAACTTTTAAACGAAGGGCCTTTCAAACTAGATATTCGATATCGAGTGAGACAGTTAACAAGCAAAGTGAGTTTTGAAAGTCAGCAGGAAAGCTTGCAGTCTTTGGAATTGTGTTGACGAGAAAATAGGTTTGGGGAAAACTTAGGAAGAGACTCCAGGCTCAGTTGAAGGGATTATGGCCTATATGTAGTCCATATCTATGGTATAAACATAGTACAGTTTGAGAAATTTGGAAAAGAAAGAATCGCGCTTATTTGTAAGAAGTAATCTAAAAGTAAAGACTAGCTATAAAGTACAAAGAATACGTAAGTAGTCCTAATTAAGTAAATAATAAGATAACTAAGTAACTGAAGCATCCAATTAAAATCATTCAAAACATTAAAGTAATTAAGTAAAGTATGTGGTAATTAAACAAGTGCAGCATCTAATTGGAAACATTCAAAACAACGGAACCAACGAGTCCGCAACTCGCAAAGGGAGTTTAGACCGAGTTTCTAGCGACAAGTGTAGCGCAAAATAGAAAAGGTAGGAATTATTATACAGTGAAGTAATGATCAAGCAAAACGACCATAGTATACTCGGTAAAATACCAGGAAAAACGGGGATGTGGCTTTGTTCCATAAGATAGCATGGGAGTACGAATTCCGGTTATTGTTCACCGGCGTCTGCCACAAACCACATGGCGTCGCGCCGACCAAGTGGCCTTCTTCACAGCGTCTCCCAGTAAGCCAACTTTCCGTATGCACAGACTTGTTTTTGAACAGTTTGTGAGGGTACAAACGATCGTTGGATTGTGGAAATGTATTACATTTTATGTAAAAGTAAATGTAAGTTTGTTGGAAAGTAAAATCTAGAATACGATGGGTTACTGTACTCTGTGGTTAAAAATGGCTATTCCTACAATTTTAAGAGCTGTAATAGTAAATGTATTATAGGAGTAGTAGAATGGCTAGTGCTTTTGCAAGGGGCAGTGCTAAGGAATGTGGAATGTCTTGGTGCTGAGAAATCAAGTTAAGGTGCCTGTGGAATGGGATTTATGGCGAGAAAAAGAGATAATGGGTGGAGTTTTGAGTCTGTGAATTTCATAGGAATTTTTTTATAATTTATACGGTCAGTCGATCCGCTCAACTCCGAGCGTATAAAAGAGCGAAACATGCACTTTCCCCGATGGTTTAAATATAGCGTATCTGAAAACTTTCTCAGGGAACTGGAAGCTGTGCCAACAGCAAGGGAGGCGAAAAAAAATAAGGACAAATATTTGACTGGAGAATTGTTGTTACCTCATTTTGCGATTTTACGTAACCTAGCACCTTCTCGGTCCGTGTATGTGTGACTTAATTGTCAGCAAGCTTTAGTTGTTTTGTAGGAAATACCTACACGGACAGCAAAATGTTTTTTGCATTGCAAAGAACGTAGGCGTTTGATTTTATCGTTCCTGGCTGTGAACAAAGAGTGCTTTTAGGTAAAGCTGGCCAAAAAGAGGAGGGTGGTTAAAAATAGGGTTTAAAAGACCAGCATGGCCAGTTAACCTTTGAGCTTCCTCATTTGAACGTGAAGCTGAGACAGAAGAATGAAAAAAAGACATTCTTTGCGAATTTCTACGAACACCCACGCGTTTGGCGTTCGGAAGAACACGTGTTGAACAACCGATGAAAGGAACAAGTTTTCGGGGTGGTGAGGAGTCAGGTATTTATATTCAAAAGTACATTTTTAATTTTCTGAAAATTGTTGGCTGGGTATAAAAAGAGGTAAAGAATGGACGACTCGGGTGGAGATCGAAAGAGCTAGAAGCTGCGAGATTTTTTTTCTTTTTTTTGGGGGGGGGTAAAAATTTTTGGCTGACTTGCAAAAACAACAGGAGATGTACTTGCGTGACCATTTCTTGTTCCGGAAGAAGGAGAAGAAGAAGACACTTTTTTTGTGCGAGTGTGAAGATGCTTGAAGAAAAGGGAGTAAAGTTGGGGGTGTTCGGGATTGTCAGCGAGCCAATAACACGAGTCAAGTGGTTCCTGAACGTCTCCTTAAGTCGGAATCAGCTGATGTTGTTATGACAGTCACGTGTTTGCCTACAGGTGAAGGCTAAGAGGGGGTAAACGTTACTTTCTTAATGTTTGTTTTAGGATGGACAACAAAGGGGAGAGAGGAATTCGGTGGGTACTTTTTGTCTCGGCCTTTCTTTCGCGTGACAAAAAATTTCATTGTTTATGGACACTTGCAGGGTGTTGGTGCCTCGGATATGATCCTTGAATACTTTTCTTTTCTTCGCACTTGAAATATGTGTCTCGCAGTCTCCATGTTGACTCTGTAATGCTTTCCCTAACCAGAAAGCTTAATTTGTGAGGTGTGCAGTTGTTCCGTTTTTATTTACTGTTTGGATGCGGGGCAAAGATTCTCCGCTTCTAAACTTCCTGAATAGAGCATTTGGTTCAACATAGTTAACAGTTCGGAGGATTTTTGGATTATTTCGGATGTAACGGGTTTGAATCCTAGGTTAGGACTGAAAATCGTTACGTTCGAAAAATAGGTTTTAGGGCTCCTAGTCCCTATCTAAGGACAGAAATCCGAATTTTAGTTGGGTTTCGTACAATTTTTTAATTGTTATTACTTCTGTTTAGTTTCAATTTATTTTAAGATATTTTACGTATTGTACTTTAATTAAGCTTTTATATTACTTTTTTACTTTACTGGATTATTTTGTTTCCATTACGAGGCGACTTGAAATTGGTAATAGTTTGAGCTCTTGGGGCGAGTATTATCTTTTGTTAGCTTACAGTAAACAGTGAATTCATGTTCCTTTACACTTTTGACATTTTCCAATTTGGAGGGATGAGAAAAGGGGTCGGGAGGATATTTTCGTCCGCGACAGGGAAGCGTAGCTTTCAGTGGTCACGGAATCTGGGTATGATCTTGGCGAAGTTTTACGGAAGAAAGAAAAAACCTGTAATGCTCAGAATAACGTTTATTTTTAAGTATTATGGGAGAGTTATCAACAAAACTTGGATAAAGTTGCGCTTTGTGTACCCAGTAAAGGTGAGAGTTGACCGAGTACGGATCTCATGATATTTTTGGGTCCTTTTTTATTGTTAAGCTTTAAGAATGCTGTTATTAGAGCAAGTGCAGAGGCTCGAACCTTGGGGGAAAGCTTTTAAAAGCTGTTGTGTCACACTAAATTCTCTCTAAAACTCTGGTCTGCTTTTTCGTTTATTAATGGCCCTCTACCTCCCATAGAATGCCTCGGATTTTTTATTTACTTTCTATCCTTTTTTCTTTATTTTTATTTTTCTTCGGAATGAATGCGCCATGTACACGTGCCGTTCGACTGACACGAGACTGGATACCCTGTGTTTCTTAAAAAAAAGGGGGGAAAAACTGCATTCATCCTCTTCTATCACCCTACTCCGTGTATATATGCGAGATGGCCTACGTGGCGTGGCACTCTGCCGCGGAATTTTCGACGGCTGGCTGTTATTCGGCAATCGGGAAGATAAAAATGTCAGAGAAACATCACTTATTGCAGTCAACCCTCGGTATACGCGGGGTTACGTTCCAGCACGTTTTGTAGAAATAGAAAGAGTTCCTTCTCACACTCGTACACATTAAGAAATATTTACACGTGTTTAGACGCCCAAAACACGCCACTGGATACTACCTGAGCCGTATATATGTGTAATGATCTAGAATTGAACGGGAAATAGATGAGATCCGCATAACGCGGATGCATACAACACACGAAACTTGCAAGTCACCCTGGAAGCTCGTGTGTCTCCGAGCAGCAGAGTTTTCTTTGAAACGCGATATTAGCCAGTACTACTCTCGCGCCAGCAAGTATAAAAAAATTCAAATATCGAGGGTCAAGTGTATTTTTGTCACCGGAATCATCTCGGTACCTCAAAATCTCCTTCGTCCCCTTTCGTCACAAGACGTTTTAGCTACAAGAGAGTCTTAAAGTTGCACGTGGATTGCAGCATAAATTATAAATAAATGTTTGTTTTATGTAGGCAGCATTTATTAATAAAGTGTCGAAATGTATACCAAAACCACATAGCCCAATTAAGAAAGATTACGTTTTTTACTACAGCCTTTAAATGACCTAAAATAAAGGCGAGACCGAGCAACGAGCTTCGGTCACGCTTTGCAGTGTGTAGTCACACGCACACAATAACCTTAAATGGTATCTTTCCGTGCAATTAAATGTAACCTATCCTATCATTGCACGGCTGGCCGTTCAGAAGTGTATTGCGTTTGATTTATTTAAATCATTTATTGATTTTAGTTGCGTTATTGATCCATTGTGTGCATTATATTGTAATTGTTTGATTACCTTTGGAGTTTTACTGCATTTCAACGTAGAATGTTTAGAAGTGGGGATGAACTATAGAACAGTCAGATTGGTCTATTGCCCTATAAAATTATATTGCCCTGTAAAACTTTAACCGTAAAGTTTAAGCGAAAAAAAAATTATATAAAAAAGTATTTTTATGAATTTAAGAAAGACTCTTTCTTAAAGGGGAAATCCACTTAACTTTGTTCTCCGCGGCCGACAGGGGAGGAAAAAAGTCAAGAAGCCCCGAGTGAAGTTGCCAAGATGGCGGCCTAACGCTATAGCTTATAATTAGCTCAATAAAAAGCTAAGCGAGGGAGGGTGTCAGATAGGATTTAAAAGGTCTGGGTTACTACTTAAAAACATCGGATGGAACAAAAAAAAAGAAAATAATAGGCTCCGCCTGCGCCACGTGCAAGGAATCCCATGCCAATGACAAGCTGACTTCATTAGTTATAGTACAAGAGCGTGAGGGTTGATGGGTTCCACATTGGTTTTGTCTGAGGGAAATCGCATGTGGGGATTTGACCTTTTAGATTCTTTTTTTATTATTTCTTTTTTCCTTTATCCCTCTCCATTTTCTTTTTCTGCTACTATGTTAGATGCGCTCTTGACTTGGGCCGGAGCTTCCAAGATAGCACAACCTTTAAGAAAAACTCCTTTCTAGCCGACTTGGCAAAGAATAGAAACGCATGCACATAGTCACCTCTTGGTGATGAAAAAAGGCTGAAAATGAGTAAAAGGAGAAGAAAAGGAGAATGAAGGGGACTAACAAGTCGCCTTAATGACTGTTTCTAAGAGCAAAGGAGTTAGCATGGCCTTCACGTGTCGTGTCATTAGCCATCATTCAAGGGGGCGACAAAAAGCCATGGTCAGCTGAGCTGTCTACTTCCGGGCCTTTTTTTTGCGAAATGGAGGCAGACTTCAGTTGAGGGAGCTGCGCGCTCCGTGGTTAAATTTGATCATGTATTACCTGGGAGCATGACAATTGAAAATTGCATGTAAATGGAGCTACCTGTCATTGGGATTGAGTTCTCATTGTGTTTAACCATGACTTGTAGCTGAATTGGAAATTGTTGCTTCACCTTGAAAGGACTGGCTTCCTTGTCAGACTTTTTCAGTTCGTGAACTCGACTTGATGAACTTTGGCCTTGCTTGATTAGCGTAGGGTACTAATGTGTTTCACAGTAAGGAATTGCCAGCGATCTAGTTCCGGTTTTCGGCGAAGCGTGTTTACGTGGTAGACCGTGTGCTCAGATTCAGACAGATAATGGCACATAATTGTTTTAGGGGTAACATTAAATTGGTAGTAAGACAGATAGTAATAAAAGACTCAGAAAGTACACTAATGGATCAAACTTGAAGATCATGAAAAAGGAACAAATTAAAGGATCATAAAATACAAGGAATAAAACCACAGTGCAGGAAATGTGCGTGGATTTCTTCCGTGGAACGTTCGTAACCCGTTTTAATATGTAAACCGAACAGGCGAACTACTGTGCACAATCGCTTGTCTGGAAGATTAGTGAAAAAGAAAGGACGATGGGTTTTTTCGTTGTTTAGTTTTAAATTTTTCGTTTGTATCATTCGAATTAATGTCTGAAATCCAACATCTACAAGGTAATTGGAAAAGAAAGGAAATAATAAGGAGTAACTTTAATTTATTTTAGTTGGAGCTTATGTTTCTTATATTTATTTGCCTCTTTCTTTCGCACACATTTTATGAACCATTGTCATGAGTACAATTAAGTCGAACAGTGAGAGAGATATCCTTTTGTTACAATGTAGGGGAGAGTCGGGTGGTTTGACACACTTTTCAGTCATTCTTTTATTCTTCTAAAAGTTATAAACAGATTTTAATGTTTTGAAGGTATTTCATTAGAGAATTCTTTTGAGCAACTAACGCAATTTTTTTCTCTCGCCTGATGTAAGCAGTTTAGAATTGTAATTTCCCCCCCAGAAGTGACCTTTGTGTCATAGCGCACGAATCTGGAGGGTACTTTGACACACCTCGATTTTTCTATGACACAGAATCGAACTTAGCTTGTACCGTCCATTTATTGAGGTATACTCACACAAAATGACTTCAAATGAGAAAACACATAGATTGCCTATCAAATAGGGGACACTGGATTATACATAAAAAGTAAAGCTTAGAAAACTCGTCTAAATAACTGTAAAGAAACTGTTGTCCAGCAGTGTTTCTTCTTTACGAGTAAAAATGTTTTGTTTCATGTCCTTTTTTACCACTTCTAGACAGGGAACATCTTTAGACTTTTGCTCCTTTACATAGCGATCTACCGTCTTGAAGGGTACCTAACATGACTGACCGGCAGATCTAATTAACTCTCCTTTTTCTATTACCAGGGACACGGCAGTCTTCAAGTTCTCATCAGTATATTGCTTTCTCTTCTTTTTTGAATCACTTATGTTTCTGATACAAAGTACACAATTTAAGAAAGGAAAATTCTGTTGTAGCCTACAATCCAGTGCTAGAATTCGTGAACTCCAGTCATGGAGATTTTCACGCCATGGTATCTCCTCAAGTTCTCTGATTTACGCAACCAGTAGTACACACAATACGAACTTTACAAAGGAAGGACTAAGAACAAAGCAATCTCCTAGTATATCCTTCATGGTAGAGGTTTCTAAGCTATTTCTATCAACAAACCAAATACATTTTGGTACTATGATACGTGTCAAACTAGCAGACTACTGATGTGTCATAGAGCAAGACACCGCCATTTTGAAGCAAATGTCAGTTTTCTGAAAGAAGGTGGGGAATTCTATGCAAATCATCACGGTTTTATGTTCTTAATACTCAACTGTACCTCCTCTCAAATGCTGACAATTTTAAGTCGCATACAGCCTGATTGACGGAGTTCAGTTTGTGGCAAAAAAACCAAGTTGGGAATGTGAAAAACTAGTTAAAAAATTTTAATTCGCGTTCTTGTAATCTTTGTGTGCTGTTACTCCGTTGAGATATTGGTACAGTAGATATCTCTGCCCACTATTTTTCTTTTACGAAAATTCTCAGTAGATTTTTTTATAAGAGCACTGTGTCAAAGTAAACCCGTGTCATACCACCCGACTCTCCCCTATCTCGGATATCGTTTTCGTTTCCGATCCTTTTTGGAGAGCTGGAAACATGCGTATTTCTGTAATGATTGAATGGATTGCGTGTGGCAGATGGAATCATATTTGTTGTTCCGGGCTTAATCTACTTCCTTTTAACCTTTTTTTCTGGTAGAAAGGTTTCGATTTGCTGGACATGAACTAGGCATTGTGGGCGCAGCCGGTGACCAATTAGTTTATTTTGGAGGCCGTAGGGGTGTTTGTCGGGTGTATCCTTGCTCTCATTCTCTCTCTGGCTCTCTCATCGAGTAAAAATAAATGAAGAATGATTTGCATTTCTTGTAAGAAGCGCAGGTCCTTGACGTGCCTATTTTAGTTAGGAATAACTGTCTCTGACATGTGTCGTCTTGCCATGTTAACAAGCTGATGGATTGTTGGAAAACATTACATTTTAGGGAATGTGTGCTATTACAACCGTCTCATATGTGAAGCCGCGCGTCCTTTTCTGCTTAAAATCGCTGTCGTAACCGCCTAGGCGGAAATGTGAGAATTATGTAGCAAAAGACGTGTCTTTACCAAATGTCGTTCCGACCTCTTCATAGTCTTAGTTGAAAATTTTGTTTGCCATTATTTTATTTTTTTTACTTTTCATTTCTTTTTTCCTTGTCTATAATGTTGCGGTTATTGCGGTTTCCGCAGGTGGAGCTGAGCCAAGAAGTGGGCAGTGGAAGCGTAATTCCAAGCTATGATGCGACTTCCCCGGCCTTGTCCCGTTCCTTATCACGTTCGCTTTCGAGTCCGGAGCCTGACGCAGATCGCGATGGAGATCGACAGTACTGTTCGTCCACGACGGCATCTGCTGTACGGGATTATCACCATAACCATCGAAGTCAAGTATATAGCCCTCTTTGCCACTCTTAAAATAACCTTATTACGAGCCAAAAGGTGAAAGGTCGTTTGAAAGAATTTACCCTAACCTTTTGGAAACTTAAAGGTAGCAAATATCTGTTGGTGTAAGTTGAGTGTAAACTTAGGATTAGCCTCAGATTACTAAAAGGCGAAAGTGAATCTGTTTGAAAAAGTCCATAAACTTTAAACTCAAGTCCAAAAATTAAATCTTGTGAAGTCATAACGTAGAGGAGCGAGGAAAAATTTCGAAAGAAGGATGCAGGGGGGGGGGGGCGTGGATCTTTTGTTTGAATAGTGCGCTTGTTTCTATATTTAATACACTGTATTTTAGTAAAAAAAAATTATTTCGCATTCTCTTTTAAGTTTATTAGTTTATTAGCCTTCATTTTGTTGAGTACTTATTTGTTTATTTATTTATTTTTCGTGTATTCTTTATGTTTGTTTGTGCATTGTTTAAAGACGAACTATTTCGTCATCGCTTCACAATATCGTCTTCCTCTTTCTGTAAAATACTATCATTTATAAGCTTATAAACTCTATTTGTATTACTCGCCCTTTCTTCTTATGCTATATTATTTGTGTGTTATTCAACTTTTCGTCAAGCTCGAGATTTTTTTGCTCATTTTTTGTAGATTGTCAAAAATGAATGTTTAGAATGTGCAGTCGTGTCGTACACACCACACTGAAGATACGTTTGGAAGTTTGTCGCGTAATGCGATATCTTGCAATGCAGAACAGAAGAGCATAATAGGGAAAGAGGGTTAGTGGCACAATTAGCCAAGCGTTACATGTCATTGAAACCAGAATCATTAATTACCGTTGTATAAAGGAAAGCAGAACGTGTTAGTATTCAGATTAGCCAAGGAAGCCATATGCCAAGTTTAAAGCTTTCTTGTGAAAAGCATGGGATTACGGAGAGAAAAAAGCAAAGTAAGTCATGGAAAGCGAAATTCACAGAGGCTTATTATCGCAGCGGAGCTATCACCGTACTTAAACATCAATTAACTAATTAACTGCCTTCAAGTGAAGTTCTAAAATAACTACAGCTAATTAACCAATGGACTTTGAAAAATTCCAACTCCTACCATACTCTCATTCAAAATCGTCCACACAAATTTCAGCTAAAGAGACCATAGTTTTTAACCTGCCATATATGGGATTTCGGCTTCAAGCTCGTTTGTTTCTGCCGTGGCCCTTTAAACGTGCGTAGTGGGATTAATTGCGTATTAGATATTCACAGTTCGTGGACATAAATGTTTTTAGCTACCTACGAATGTTAAATCAGTCCCGTCAGTTGCGATTAAGCTTCGGTGAGTTCTCCATATTCGGTTAGTTGACCATCTTAGTGCTGTTTAGGTTGCTAGGCTACGAAGACAATGTTAGCTAGTCTCCGTAACGATTTAGTTTGGAATGACGGACGGGGTTGTCGAGTTTGTTAAAGGAAAGCTTTGTTTACCAAAGAAGTGGGCAGTCATAATTGCTTGTTCTCTAACACTTGTGGGTCCTTGACTTAAGAGCACTTGGACCCTAAAACCGGGTATTGTTGAAACTCAACTGGAGATTAATGAACAAACTAGAGAGATGTATAAAAAGTTCGTATTTTTGGAGGACTGTATTTTGTTTAGCCATAAATCGTTAAATGAAGGCGTGATTTTGCGTAGAATCAACTATGTTGACGCGAAAATATTCTTCATTTAAGATATTCCCAGCTTAATTATTTTGAATTATAGAAATCATTGCAAATGTGTTTGTGAAAAGAAATATTTTCCGTGAAAATGTATTAATAATATCCAGCTACCTTAACACCAGTTTTGTACCCCTGCACGCGTAGCCCGGTTTTAAGATGAAACGAGTTAATAATAGTGACCATAATGATAAGGGGGAAGTTCATTGGGTACAGGAAGATGCTTTTGACAGGTCAGTTATTCAGAAATAAATCTAAAAGCCCACCGAAACTTTCTTATAAAGAAAAACAAAGGCAATTTTAGTAACCCAAGGGGGGGGGAAATAAAGAAAAAATGGTGTACCGGTACCCTGCCACGTGAGCTCGTGACAGAAGCAACCTTGGTGGGTTTTGGGAGTCTAAAGATGTAAGAACACTTGTTCTTTGCCGGGGTTTTCAGCAAGCGAAATGAAATAAACAAGAAGGGAGTTACGTGAGCTTTGCCAGCCTTTTTTAGCCTCTCGCCACTTTGTAGTAAAGGTTGCAAAGATAAAGTATGCTAGAGAATGCGAGGGGGTGGAAAGATGCTTTTTTGGGGAGAAAAAATCAAGAATGAAACATAAAGAAGAGCAATGTTGATCTTTACTGGTGAAATGTGTTTTCTTTTTTTGTGTTGGTAGTCGCTGGACTTAAAAAGGGTTCCGCCTCTTTGAGTATCTATTCGATAGATGAACAGGAATAGATGAATTCGCTCACGCAGAGGAGATTGTAGGTTTCCGATGTAGCGTAGCATGTCTGGACAGATCCAAGATGGAAAAGGCGTGACTAAATGGAATTCTGCGTGAAAGGCAACCTGACAGTCAAACAACAAGCGACAGAAAGGCAAAGAGAGAGCGAGAGAGGAAAAAAGAGAGGAAATGTTGTAACTTTTATACTAAATATATAGATAACTATGTTAGAAGTTTCGGAATGGGGAGGAAGATGAAATGAAAAGTCAGCTCAGGAGATGGATGGGTGTTCATATATAGACGCTTGGTTTACCGAAGTGGAGGCTTGTCTAGTCCGTCTTGGGAGTATCAGGTAGCGTGACAATACTGACAACATGAAGGAAGGGAAATTTTACGAGACACGTTTTACATAGGTTGGGGAATGGAGGACTGAGATGTGAAAAATTATGCGTTTTGATTGGACTTTGCGGGACTTGAAATGGAGCTTTTGCACGCCAATTTTCAAGGTTTCGTGCCTGGGTAATTAATGGAATAGGTCAGGATGCTCGGTTGCGTGTGGAGGCTCGTTACATTAATTGTTCGTGTTCTTTGATCGGTTTCGTGAATACGTAGTTCCGGAGCAGCACGTAAGCTAGATTAGATTAGGCCAATGTTGTGTTCATTTTCCCACCCCCACATTCAACCCTTGGGAGGGTCACATAACTCTACCCTCTCTGGTCTTATCAAGGGTTAGTTACATTTTAAAAGGTATTCAGTTTAGTCATTGAAGTAATATGTACACCTTGAAGAGAAACGTTATTTAGTCGACAAAATATTTCTTGTTGTTTTCTGCTAAAATTCCTGATAAACAGAGTAATTCAAAGAAGTGTTATAGAATATGCATAGTAGAACATAGGAGTAACTACTAGACTCGCGTTATCTCGTATTGGAAACGTTGATTGAAAGTCCGTATATGACTAATTTGGTTTTGTTTTCGCGTGTATTTGTTCAGGTTGATGGGGGCAAAGGGGACGATGATTCGCCGAAACGACTGTGCCTCGTTTGTGGGGACGTGGCGTCCGGCTTTCACTACGGTGTTGCTTCCTGTGAAGCCTGCAAAGCGTTTTTCAAGAGAACCATTCAAGGTAAAGTTTCCCTGATTTTTTAATGAAAGAAATTGCATAATTTGTGACTGTCTGTTTGCAGTGAGAAAGAAGAGAGCGAAATGTTTTAATGACTTCTAAATTTAGGAAACATTGAATATACTTGCCCGGCGTCTAATGACTGCGAGATAAATAAACGGAGAAGAAAAGCTTGCCAAGCTTGTCGATTCCAGAAGTGCATCCGAATGGGAATGCTGAAAGAAGGCGTACGGTTAGACCGAGTACGGGGCGGCAGACAAAAGTACCGGCGAACAACGCCATACCCAGTGGAAATCACCAGCAAAAAATATTTGACCATAGAAGGTACACGAGTTTGTTACAGAAACGCGGCACGTGGAATCGAATTGTAGTGTGTCGTGCCTTTTTTAATTTTCTCTCTTTTTTGTTAGTAATATCCAATAAAGTTTGTAGTATTTCGCTTATATTGCAATCTCGTTCGTTTCAAATCTTGTTTCATTTTGTTATATAGTTGCATTGCCGTAGAAAGTTTTCTGCATTCATTACTTTTATTTTCTTTGAAAAAATTTTCTAATACTTTTCGTTTGTCGGAGTAGATAATAAGATGGTCTCCACGTTAAGTTCCTGTGAGCCGGATTTGGTGTTCAATGTAGCGGAAGGAGCGTGGGTGGAGGAACTGGCAACAGCTGAGCCCGATACAAGCCTTCGAGTCATTGCCATGCTCAGCGATTTATATGATCGAGAATTGGTGGCGACGATTGGCTGGGCAAAACAAATTCCGGGTAAGGAACAAGAAATGAAGAAAGGGAGAGCGCGCGAGGAAAAAAAATACGTTATTTTTTTCGGTGCAGTCTTGGAGAGGGATTCTGGAACTTTTTTTGTTTCTATTACCCGCTGCTAAGGCGAGAGATTATTTATTTTTGATTTTCCCCTATTACTTTCGGTTAGGATTTTCCGATTTGTCACTGAATGATCAGATGCGCTTGCTGCAGAGCGCCTGGCCTGAAGTCTTGTCATTGTCGTTGGCGTATCGATCCATGAGCAGCCCAGAAAAACTTAACTTTGCTTCCGATTTTTCGCTGGATGAGCGGCAAGCAAAAGAGTGTGGACTAGAGGAATTCTATGCATTGGTAAGATAACGAAACGGAAAATATTAAGATCTCTGTGTGGAAACCGCGTTAAAAAAATATTAACGACGGCCTGTTATAGTAGCGTTGTAAATTCGCGTTTGTCGTTCTCTTTTCCTACAGTGTCTCCAAGTGATGGATCGATTCACACAATTGGGTATTAACAAGGAAGAATATTTCATAATGAAAGCCTTGGTGTTGGCCAATGCAGACGTCCGAGTGGAGAACTTTACCGCGTTAAAGAAACTAAGAGATAATCTGATGACAGCCTTAGCGGAAGTTGTCAATATATTGAGGTAAATAAAAAAATCACCACTTGTCCCTGTTTTGTCACCTACACGCTTATTTCACGCATTTACCACTAGATAGTTTGACTTTTTTTATTGTCTTGCGCGTCGGGAAATTTTATTTCATTTTATTGTTCAATTATTGTAATATTGATTATTTGTCCACTGAAATAGGCCGAATATGTCCGTGACGAATCTACAATCAATTCTACTATGCTTACCATGTCTACGACAAGTGGACGTGTGTATTCGACGATTTTGGACCTCAGTACGTCGCGAAAACCGAGTTCCCATGAACAAACTCTTTGTCGAAATGTTGGACTCGCACCTCAGATGAGGTTGACTTTCAATTCGGAACATTTAGAGTTGTCTTTGGCTGGCGCTCCGTTTTCTTTGCAAAAACGCATTATTGAGGGTTACTCCATGACGTTGTCTGTTCCCTTCAGAGGTTCACGGGAATGATACTACTAATGGGAAAGCAATGAACACAGTGAAACCCGAACTGTCATCAGAAAAAAAAAAACATGGTGGGTTTTGAATGCAATGGACCAGCAAGAAAGCAACACAAAATGAATGGAACTGAATGCTGCTGGGACAATTAGTGTTTCGAATGGTAGTGGATTGTTATGTGTGGAAGTGCCAAAAATTAATTAAGCTGCGAAGACTTGGAATTCTGTCGTGGTAGTGTTAAGTGCCGTGGAATTCTAGGGAGAACAAAGCTTAAGAAGGAAAAGGAGAAGACAAGAACTAGAAATGCGTGTCACGTGTGTACCCACTCGCTCAAGAACTTACATCACGTCTGAATAAGAAGAAGGCAAACCCCGAATACGAAAAAGGCAAATAAATTTAGGCACCGCAAAAACTAAGCAAGCTGATAAAAAAGAAGCTCCGAAGGGATTCACTTTTTTCTATTAGGAAAATTCTCCCTTCCCTACTCCCTTAACTAGTAGTGCTGTAGTTCGTTTTAATGGTAGAAGTTCTTAACTTGGTCACCTGAAAAAAACAGGTGAAAGGAAAAGGCAATTATTTTCCCCCTTTGGATGTCGTCCGTTGTTTCTGTGAATACTAAAACACCGTCCTGATCTGGCAAAGAGTAGTGAACTCGAAATGCGATGAAAAAAAAGTTGTGTAGAAAAAATAACGAATCCGCTTAAAACCGTGTGATGTTGATTAAAAAAGAAACAAATAGTTGATCCTTACTAGTACATTTTAAAATTACTGTTGACAAAAAAAGAAAATATTCACGTTGAGTCCTGAAAACAAATGAGAGAAAAAAGCTCATTTTTACTGGTTTAAAACGAGAAGTAATCTGTTAGAAAACCAAACAAAAAGTGTTTGTAAAAAAAGAAGGCGCAAAAATGGTGTAGAACGACTAGCAGGCAATAATATTTTATTTCGAAATCCCAATGAAAAGCAACGTTTACATCACCCACCCACCCGCTTTAGCAATAATATATTGTTAAGAATTCAGATTCTTTGCGGAAGAAAGAAAAAGACTGTGTAATTTTTTACGATTAATTTGGGAATTTCTGTTGGTTATTTTGTCACGGACAAAGGTAGTAAAAGAGTTATTCGTCGTTTGATCTCTAAAAAGTGTCTCATTATTCTTTGAAACCTGTGGGAATTCTTTTGTTTTTATCCCTTGTTTTTAACTAAGTTCATTGACACAAAACGTTTTGCGAGTAGAGTGAGAACAAGAGAATCAATATACCTGAGATAAGTATTAATAATTTTTTTTGTGTATCGTAAGAGAAACTGACGTCACATTTTTTATAACAGAATGTACGGAAGCAAGAGCATGGTTGTCATACTTTTAATGTATGAAGTGGAGGGCAAAAGGTGATTAGGCGTGCTTTTGTTTTTCTTCAGTGCGTGTGCCTACCTTCCGCATAATTTTGTTTCACTTTTTGTTTATTTCATACCGATTTTGACAAAACGTCTTGAATGTTTTTTTTTACCTGCCTCGTGCTGCCTCGTTTTTGCCTCGTGAATTTATTAAAGGAAAGGAAGATCCTATTGTGTAACGCCTTCTGATAATTTAAGTTGCCTTCTGTTCTTAACTGCAATTGTGATGTTCTGTCATTCGTATACGGTTTACATACTGAGGGTTACATCATAGCGTCCACTTGATGTACCTGACCGCGTTGGAAATGTAGAAAAGTGAAATAAACATATTAACGGAAGAAGATAGGGGAGAATATGAAAGTAAGTGTTTAATGAGTAGTGTCAGTATTACTTCATTATCGAAATTTCTTTGATTGCCACAAACTCACTGTACAACAATTTGAACCACATTTTTTTCACTTAGTGCAGGAACCAGATTCGTATTATTTTCTCATAGAAATTGTTGTCTTATCGCGTTTAACTTTTTTCACAATTTATTTCTTGCTTTTTACTTTTACGTTACTTTCTTACAGCTCCTCGATATGTGTAGTTCATACACATAATTTGCGTCGACATTGCCCTTTCAGCTGTCCCATCTACGCAGGAGAATAGCTTGGCCTGATAGCAGTGTAGTAAAGCACAACTTGCCTTACCTAACTTAACTTTTTTCGAGGAAATTTTTTTTGAAGATTTGCTGTTGTCGTTTATTCGTAGACAAATTTACTATTTTCTTTTACAGTTTTCATGAGTTTCGCAATCAGTTTTGGTAATGCTTTCCTATTGGACTGAAAGTAAAAATAAACGATGATTAAAAGAGCATTTCATTAGGCAGTATTTAGGCCGAAGTCTTGTATTTCTTAAGCATTTCCGTGTACTACAACCCGATGTTGTGATAATTTGCAGCCGTGCTATACTTAGGCGATCAATCTACGTGGCTGCCGCGTTAGTATTAATAAATATTCTAAATTTTGGTGGATGGGGATTCTTAGCTCATCCTGTATGGTAAACGAGAAGTTATTCGTCCATTCAGTAACCTTTACTTCCACCGTTGCCACCATATCCTCCGCCGTTGCCACCATGGCCCCCGCCGTTGCCGCCGTGGCCCCCACCGTTGCCTCCGTATCCTCCGTCGTGGCCACCACCGTAACCACCTCCATATCCAGCACCGGCGCTGCCGTATGCGTTGCCGGTTTGCTGGTAGGACACTTTAGGGACGAAGCCAGATTTTCCTGATACAATGTATTCGGTTTTCTGGAGACGTCCGTCTGGCAAATGAACGTAATAAGCTCCTGCAAAGCAAAGATTTTAGGATTAAAAAGTTCAGTTTTGTCGACACGGCCTACCTTTGGTGGTGTCTCCGTTTCTGTTCTCATTGTGTCCCATGTTCACGTAAGATTTCTGGTCCGAAACGTCGTAGCCAAAATTGTAGAACGCAGGAGCCTTTCGAAAAGTTAGAGGGATCGATGAAATCGTCGCGACCGAATTGGTTAGTATCTACGTTTTTAACTCCTTACATAGTAACTGTGGCTGTCGTCGTAGCCGCCACCGCCGCCCCCAGCGCCGTAACTTCCGCCTCCGTGGCCCCCAGAGCCATAACCTCCTCCTCCGTCACCTCCGCTTCCGTAACCTCCGCCCGAACCACCAGCGGCCACGTACACGAATAAAGCGCTGAGAACGAGAGCAATCTAGCAATTCGAAATATTTACGGTTTAAAAATGTTCTATTAGTTGAAACAGATTATGAAATATTTTTTCTAAGCTTCATTAATTAATCTGTGACATGTTCAAGTAATCAGTGTAATTTAGTATACTTAATTGACTGTACCTTCATTGTTTAGCCTGGGATTTACTGGCTTGCAAGTTACTTGAACGTTTACAAGTGAAGAGCTGGGTACTGCTGATCGTTCGTGGTTCTCCTTTATATACATCACCAAGATTCGTACTTTCGTGATGCTTTCCAAGGATCAATGGAATAAAACTAATTGGGCGGAACGTACTTTTGTCTTTGTAGACACAGGTCAGGTACTTTCTAAAGCTTCCTATGATCGTTTTTATTCAAGCATGTAGCTTGAAACGTGTTGCGTTATATTGCTTGACTGGGAAATTTCCGAAAGGATCACGATTGCACTGTTTTAGTCATAAGCGGGCAAGTTCATCGAAGACTTACCATGGTAGTCTTAGGAAAAGAATTTCAGCTTAAGTGAATGCGATAAATGGCGATAAAAAAAGAGCTGATACGAGTGATAACAGTGGACCATCTCAGAAAATTAACGTATTACCCCTTTATTTGGCGTAGTTCTCTGTGTAGTACTGGTGTAGTATTTTCTATGTTTCAGTTTCAGATGAAACAGTAGTGAAAGAAGTACTGTTCGAATTTCGCGCGCTATACGTAATGGCCGCTAGGTGTGCTGCGATGCGTGTTTTCGGTCCTCCTGAAATTTAGTCGCCCATGTGCCCTTGGAGAGGTTGGACGTGGCTAAGTGTTTGAGTGGCAGTGTTTTGAAATGAACATTAATACTTGTGATAGTGCTGGCGAGACGTATGCTCTTCTGTGTAACAATGTAATCAAGCGAGGTGCACATTAGTTGCACTGTTGAGTTTTTTTTTTGTCGGAAGTAAACTTACTCTGTGATAGGCGGTTCATTGAGCATTGTGAACGGCAGATCTCATTACACCGTAAGCTTTTGACTAGAGCATTACATTGCAAATATGCCGGAAGGCTTGTGTTTGATTGGCAGCTCTGATCTGGATCTGATCGAGTTTCAGGTGTTTCCCAAAATACTTCTGTGTGACTTGGGTAAGTGAGGGTTTGTCTTTCTTTCTTATCGTTTCTTATCGTTTCTAATAGGTTTAGTAAAGCGTTTGTTCTCTTGTCAAGGTGACATTGGCGTGGTCATGAGGACAAAATTTGTAATAGTGGTCCACTTTTGTCCAAGTGCCAAGTACGCTGGTCGTGGAACATCTGAGAACGACAGCGTGGAAAGTAGCAGTCTTGACTATGCTTCGGTCGGCTAACCCTGAAACGTGACGAAGGGAACTCGGCCTGTCATTTAATTTGTGAGTATAGGTTTCTAGCTTATTTCTTGAATTTAATTTTCAGATTTGACAGCTTAGTTCCTGGGTGTTTTTGTGTTCTTTGTGTTTGCCTTGTGTGAAGAATGTTCTTTGGCAAATGGGTCGAACAAAAGCTCGTGACGTCAATGTGTTGACCAGTGATGTTACCCTAAGTTTGCGGATTCATTTTGCGCAAATCGACAAGACCGGTTGGGCATTTTTGAGTGAGTTTGGTGACATTTTTTCTCGTGTTTTAGAGAATACGAAGTTTTATAAGTCGTTCTGCCAGATACTTAAGGAAATGTTTATTCTGAATGGTTTTTGTTTTCGTTCTCTTGTGTGCTTAGGATTGTTAACTCCAACCGCTTAGTCGGAATTACGAGCAACAGCCATTTTGTGGTAGGGTACTTTTCGGTTATACCCCCCCCCCCCATCGATTTTCTTTTTATACAAGCTTTCAGAATCCTGGGTTTTGACCATAATTTACGTGACATTACCATGTTTACGTGACACTAACATGTGGATAGTTACACTCGTTCCTTTTAGAAGAAAAATATAGCATACTGACCCTAACCTAACTCAACCTAACCTAAATTAACCTAACTCCACCTTGGTTAGGTTAGGTTAGGTTAGGTTGAATTGGGTTTGCTAATATGAAATATAGTTACTTTATAAGAAGAATTTATAGACTATACTTTCTATAAGTACCTGTATAAACATGGCGCTCGCAGTAAAAGTGGTTATTTTTGCAAAATTCAGTGAATACGGTTAAAAATCGCAAAATAGAATTAACTATAATTAGATTTGACTATGTAGAGTGGATTAGTGTCAAAAACCAGGATTCTGAAAGCTTGTATAAAAAGAAAATCGAGGGGGGGGGTATAACCGAAAAGTACCTGTGGTAGTGACGTCCAAGTTTATTGGTACCGTTGGATTTTGAATGACAAGTGAGCACATCAGTGGCAGTATATCACGTGTCGGAAGTTATCGACCCAATTAAGGTGAGAGTGGAGTTTCTTTTGTGTACTAACGGTAACTCACACAGTGATAAGATTGCTAATTTATTATCTGTCTTGCAGATTTGGACTACATTATTCGTTAAGATGTGTTCTTCGATGTGCTCTCGTGCATGTTCTTCATGCAAAATATCGGCAAATCTCGAGGAACTTCACTAAAGAATTGTGTGCTTAGGTTCTCGTGATGATTTACAAATACTGTTAACAATATGTCGCGCGTTTCATTTAGGTAACCCAATTAAAATTTAGATTTTTGTATTACACTAACGAAAACTATTATTGTTTGTTTTCAGAAAGTGAAAGCATGCGTTTGAGCAGCGTTTGACCAGTCAGTTGGTAAATCTCACGTCGTCCACGTCATATCTCACGTGGTAATCTCTTTTGTCGAAAGAACGCTGATTTTTCCCTTGGAGTGAATCTGTGAGTTAGTCATTCTCGACTTGTATTTTCGTATGTTAATAGACAGTTAAATTTGTTTCTAAACTTGAGTCATTCTTTTTTCCTTTTATCTTCAAGTTTTTCATTCTTTTTTTTTCATAGGTTCTGTCGTGAATTGAATTCGGTTGTATCTGCTTATTAATTACCGGTATTTTTTTCTGTTTTTATATAAAGGATTGCGATTTAGAGTGACAGTTTTAGTGCCAGCGTTTACCACTAAGTGATTTATAGATGGCAGTGTACCGAAATCATGATATGTTAATAAAATGTACGTGTTCCGCTGTCCCTTCGTGAATCTTTTAATGTCTCGCTAGATTAACATTATTTTTTACATTCTTTCAATTCTTTTGTACCTTGTTTTATCCTTTTGTTATTCAGAGAGCCAATTTTGATCCGAAGATTACTGTGTTAAGCATTAGCTTTCTTACAGTCCCAAGTTTTAGTTAAAGGCTTTTTTCCCGTTTTTTTACATTTCTTAAGCGTTCTGTCCAAAAACTGCGTTAATTGAACACGAAACACCTCCGAAAATACTTTTGCTAAACCCCGAAAATTGTACACAAAATTCCGATTTTTATAAACCTATTTTTGCTGTATTTTGTGGTATTTTTCAATACATTTCCACCCCAAAAAATCGTATTTTTTGAATTCCCCGCAAAAATATCGACCTCCCTCCAAAAATCCTGTCTTCCCATTGGTGGAAATTCGAAAAATGGGCGTGGTCACGTTTTGGAGCTGGGAAGGCTTTTTCCGGGTTATTTTCCATAAGAAACAATGCTACGCAAAGGGGTACCCCTTCAGAAATCGTGAAAAACTGGAGCTCCGCCTTCCTTCCCGTCCTTGCTCCTCCCTAGCTGGTCCTGAATGAAATTTTTACAGTGCCGGTATCGTTTGCGATGCTGACCATGTAGAAATGCGATTATCAGCTCTCCAGCAAGCACATATTGAACCAAAGTCGGCAGAAAAGAAAAGAAGACCCCAAACAACACCGCAAAAAAGACTGAGTGTTATACAGGAGAAGTTAGCAGTATCAGAACAGTTTTGTATAACTAATTAAATAGTTTAAATTTATGGGTTCGGAATCATATAAAACTCGTTCTTTTTCGTCACCGAGATGGTAAATTTAATATGAAATTATTATTTTTTTCACGTGTACGACACTAAGTACCAAATGTTAACTGCGATACTGCAACAAATTACCTTAAGACAATCTAAACGAACAAAGAAATTAACTGACGACAACACTATCCGACTTTTGACTTCAAAAGCTTAGTTTTGCTGTATCACACGTTTTGGTAACGCGTCTAGGGTGCCGTTTATTAGCTCTGCAATATATATACACTTGTTTCACCCTTCCAAGTTAGAATTAAAAGCATACAAAAGAAATCAAAATGTGAAGCATAAAGATACCTTTTATGACAAGTTGACGGTAAAGTGATAAAACGACGCAAAAGTAGTTAAGTTCATTTTTCTGTTACACGGTTTTATATGGACTTTTAACTCCTCAGAGCTTCAAGCCTAGACTGCATTTCTGTCAGGTCATCTGCCTCTTCCACATCCTCTGTTGCCGCTGCACCTGCTGGTTGTGCAGGCAAAGAATCGGTAACGGCTGCAGGAGCTTTACCCAACTGACCAGCCGTTATTTCCCACAGTACCTGCATTAAATAAGGAAGTTTCAGTACGAAATATAACCAAGTATTTTTTACATACCTTGTCGACTTCTTCCTGTGCTGCTTCTTCAAGTTCTTCGGTGTCTTCAAATCCTTGCATGGTATCGTCCAGCATCTCGTCAATAATACCCGCCTTCATCATTTCTTTAGACAGTTCTCTCATGGTAGCTGCAACTTCCGGAAGCTTTATCAAAGCTTGCATTGACTTCATGACTTCAGTCGATTTCTGTAACGATCCAGCAACGCGCAGAGTAGCTAAACATGGTATATTGTTATTATCATTTTTTCTCTCGGAGAGAATGAACACTAAATGCATACCCAATTGGTTTTTCATTTGCAGAGAAACGGAGTTAATATGAGCCTTGGACGCATGAATCTTGTTAACAGTTTTTCTCGCGCGTAAAATTTCTTTCGCCAAAATAAGACACACGGCTTTGTCTCCTTTCTTGGCTGCTTCCTTCAGACTGTGTGCTACCTTAGCCTCTTCTCTCTGGATACCTTAGGAGAAAATACCTTAATTAATCTAAGCTTCAGCAAACTTGGGACTTACTTCTTATCTGTCTCTCCAACTGCGACTGTTCTTTCCTCAATTTGCTACACCATTCTGTTACCTAGAATACTTTCCGTTATATATGCTTTAATCATGAAACACTGGAATGTTACCTGTTCTTTGGGATTTTTGTCGTGTGATTTCCCAAACAAACCCATCACTGCTTAATTAACTTTTGACACGGAGTTGCACAACGGCACCTAATGCAGTGTTTACACTAAACTGTCAAAGCTTCTACAAGAAACATTGAAAGAAACCCCGAATCGCTAGTTAAATCGCGAACCATGAAACGTGAAACTCCTGCGAACTTTCACTATCACCGGGCAGAAACTCCTTTCACAAACATTTGTTACGGACAAGAAACTTGCTTATCGAAGATATGTTTAACTTTTCCTTATCAAAGAAGGAACTACTTATCACGGAAACTTCCTTTTTCCGTGAGCTTAATTTTCCGCCGAATTTTTTTTTATTTAAATATGAACCGTTTCATCACATTTATTTTCAGAATTTAACAGCTGTATTATATTTTACCACTTCTATTACAGCTAACTGCAATTTTGCTAGAGCTTTAAAAGCCAAAATTATATAATATTTTATATATACATAAGTTAGAGCACAGGGACACAAAAGTGTTATAAAATTTTAAAACTTCTCGACAAATACACGAGTGAAAAATAAAACTTTAAATCTGTGTTATTAATTTTGAACCCCGGATTTGTACCAAACGTGCAGATAAATCTTGAACCAATGAACACTTAAGCCCTAACTACTCTAAAAGATCAATATTTATCGCTCCTCATCATCCCAATCAATAGGGAACACTTGGGTAACTTTCCCTATACCTTTCGTCGACCCTGTGCGAAATACCAGTCTCATCCCTGGCTCGAGAAATTCTGGTTGCTGCAAAAAGCGAAAGAGAACTGATGCCCGGTCATTGGTAGCCATCCGTTGTGCGGCCATTATTCCCTCCAAAACTACAGTCTGCCGCACTGAACCAATGTGAATCGTAGTTTGAAACCCGGGTTGAATCCATCGCGTATGAAACAATAACACAATTGAGGCCTAAAGTAAATGAACAGTAGTAAGAAAACTTATGTAAAAAATAAGTAAACTAAAAAAAAAATAAAGGAAATTGGTATTTATGAAACCCTTTTTACCTGGAAAAACAAACTGGCTTTCGGTTTCATGGACTTGTGAGCTAGAATGAGACCCCGTCTCGGTGTTAGGCCATCAAGTTGACTCGCTTGGCTGAGTACAATAGACGCGCTTTGCCCTGTGTGGACTAACCTGCACGGCCGTTTGTTGCGGTGGATCGAGTGAATTTTCACCTGCTTAAACAGACCATTCTCTAATGGCCCAACAAGCAGCTTATCCCCCTGCTGCAGCACGCCTCTGCTCACTAGCCCGCCCAAAACTGTGCCTACACCATCCAACCTCAGCGTTTCATAAACCTGGAAAAGCGTCGGCAACTGTTCCAATCTTTGTCGCTCGGGAAGACTAAGTCCCGGGGGCAACAGATACAAAAATCGGGTAAGTAAATCAAGACCCGCCCCACTAACGCACGACGCAGCAAAGATAGGAACCGTATTGCCCTGCAGACACTGAGCAGATGCTGCCATGACGTCATCATCACTTTCAATTCTATTTTATTAAAATTATTGTTAGCTTTGTGCTTAAAAGGGTACATCCAGGGTATGTTACCTCCAAGGTACTTTACAAATTCCGGGTGCTTTGAGCAAAGACTCCAATGCTTCTAAAGCTCCTTGCCGCTGTTGGGGCGTCGCTATATCGACTTTCGTTACCACGATCACCACTGGGACTTCTAATGCCAAAGCCAGACCCAAATGCTCGCGCGTGGTGGCAGTTACGCCGCAAGTGGCGCTGACGACTAAGGTCACGTAATGCGGCTCGTAAGAGGTTAGACCTCGGATAGTGGTGCGTAAATATTTCTGGTGACCGGCTAAATCAATAAAGGTAATCAGTTTGGATGAGAGCGCACATATATCTTCCGCCGACGTAGACCCCATATAATTGATAACTTCGCCCTAATAAAAAAATAACAGTAAAGTACCTCGTTCTGCTTAATGACTTAAGGTGTTACTTTTTCATTAAAGCCGAGAATTTCACGGGAAATTGACGACGTTCTTCCCGACTGTATTTCATGTAAATGCCGAAAGAGGTTCAGCCTCGCACTGCCACGACCGTTATCCATCTGCCCTTGAGTAAGTACGCCAATCAACGTGGATTTACCCACTTCGGCATTGCCCAATACTGCCACCCTAATATCGATACTATGCTGATCATCCGGGACTTTACGGACAAGTGCTTCAGCCACGGAGCTGGGTGAAAGGAAATAAAGTCGGGGTCAATAACTCCTACAATTCACGCTGGACGGAAATAAACGAATAGGTTACTAACAGACGAACGACATTCCCTTCCTTATCGACTTGGGTAAGAGATCGCTTGCGAAGTATTGATGTAGAAGCTCCCAATCTGTTTGCCATCGCTTCTAAAGTAGCCAAACTGGCAACCATATCCTCTTCAGATAAACCTTGTAAAGATCCGCTATCTTCGACGCCGATTTCATAAATCGCTTCACCTTGGCCTTCGCGCAATCGCCATTTCATCTAGTAAAAATGCGGTTTACTTAGTTTGTTCCCAGCTCCTGAGAGTAGCTTTATTATCATGTCAATATTATTATCATGGCATTATTTTTTTAAAAATACTCCGAAAGTCTACAAAAGTCGCAATCGTCAAAAATCGAATACTTGGGTCACAAGATGTTCGAAACGAGATTGTGATGGGTTGACAAGTTTCAGTTTATACTCCACATTTCCCGCTTGTGGTTCCGGAGGTAGAGCTACAAAGTTATGGCCACATAGCGTTATTTGTTGCATAATTTCATCATCATCCTCTTCTTCCTCAGATGGTGAAACCGCATCATACAAGCCCAAAAAAGCGTCCATGGGGTCCTAGGAGCAGAAAAATGCAAACAAAGAATGAATCTCGTGATTTGGCACGCGTTCGCAATGAATGCTCTTTCGTCCTGTAAGGCGAAATAGAGTAAAAATAGTTCAGGAGCCAAGGGCGCCAATCTGGTACCAGGGCGATGTATTACGTTTGATTTTAAGAAAAAAAAACTTACTGGGCTGCCAATTGATTTTGTTTTCTGCCTTACATGGCGCGTCTCGTCTTTTATTCGATTCATCTTGTAACCGTTGCACTTTTTTTCCGCCTTTCAAGTAGTAAATCACAGACACAGGCG
Source organism: Triops cancriformis (assembly GCA_020615345.1). Classification (NCBI taxonomy): domain Eukaryota; kingdom Metazoa; phylum Arthropoda; class Branchiopoda; order Notostraca; family Triopsidae; genus Triops; species Triops cancriformis. Next base: position 26,381 of record JAHZNP010000263.1, read on the forward strand.
AATAAACCAACCAAAAAATTGCTACACTTTGTATTTATGCTGTTCTTGGAATCATAACGACACTTTGTCACAAGATTTGAATAATTTATGGCACTGCGGAGCGGGGAAAAATTATAACTGCAGAAAAGTGAAAGACAGGAGACGAGGACTGTTAACAGCTTGAAAACGAAACCATGTTTACAAGCACAACTGTGCAACAGGACAACTTTCCCTCTTCTTTGTTCCCTTTCGGTCAGGGGGGCGTGACGTCACATTGATCGACTTGGAACTTTACGCGCAGCATTGCCACATATGTAAATGAAACACAACGCCTAAAAAGTACCCCGACACCATAGGCTAAGTACAATAACTATTTCCTTACTCTATGCTCAACACAAACACTACCTCCAGAAACGAGCCTTGAGGAAATTATAAAAGAACAATTTTATTTCGAATTGCAAAATGAATAAATCGAATGTGCGAAAGACCGTTTCAAAAATAACGCATAGTTATGCTTACAGTAAATTAATCACTTATTTAGAGAATAATTAAACTGGTCACCGAACTTATCACTATACTTCCGTTGATCTATTCCGTCTAAAACCGAGGAAACCCGCTGCACAGTCGCCCTATTACAAACATGGAAATTATGAATTAAAATGCGTATTTCCGGGTATTTCTTTATTGTCTATTAAACTACTGTATTTATATCTCTTACTTGTTAAAAACCTTTTTCTCCAATCGTTTGCGGACCGTGTTCTGCTTTGCTTTCAAATCGGTCAAATTAGGGTGCTTAACTTTCTTTCCTTTCTTATTTTTCTTCCCAACAGTCAAATCAACGCCAGTCGCCGCCTAGAAAAAATAATTAAAAAATTATAATAGACATCTAATACAGAATACATATAACGTTTTTTTTTCAAAACTCAGATCCAGAACACGACAAAGTCAAACTGATCTCAATTTCAACGCTAGGGAACAAAAAAGAAAGAAACCTACTTGTAGCTCCGCTAATAACTGCGGATCCTGCCAATCCGGTACCGAATTTTGAGATGAGGTTGGCCCATTTTCAGGGGGTTGATTGGGGTCAGTAGGTTCACCCATTGCGTTTCTGGGCACAATTTTTCCATGAAAGGGGCACTATAGACTGTTATTAGCGCCACGCCTCTAAAAAAGAATTAGGCTATTACTCTAAATCGGTCTTGCCTGGGGCACAGTTTCCCATTAGGTAATGGAGCTCTACATGAACGCGAAATGGGCTCAAATTGCCCACTAAAATCCGTCACTCGCGTTAAACGAGCAGCTCGTCCTGCAGGATGAAGCACGCCTTCTTCCTGGTCATTTGCACTTGCAGACCAAAACCGGTGTCCGTCTCCATGTGGCCTGTATGAAAAAAAATATGGAAAATAAAAAAAAGAGTCCATGTAGACCTTAAAAATTACCTAGCTATTATTGGTACATCTTGAGGTTCTTTGCCCCAGGTAATTAAGTCGGCGTGAAAGGGCAGCTTTGGAGCAATGGCCAAAAGTTTGCGTTTCGTGTCGGACACACGACCAGATTTACTGTCACTTTCTCTCCCATGAGAGTTCTCAGTTGAACTTCCTGACGGCCCAGGATTAGAAAGACTAGAAAATGACGTGGAGGTGGATGGCACGTTTATATCCGGCAAAGCGAAAATATCAGGTTCTTTTACAGTTTCTTCGAAGCCGTCCTTCTCTTCGACTTCTTCGAAATCGGAATCTTCGTCGCTGAGCTCTTTTAAAGGCACGTCGGGGAGTTTCAACTCGAGATATTTCCGTTTCAAGTCCTCTAATGTGTTTTTCCGGTCCAGCACGTTTCGCAAAGTTTGTGCGGAACTTAGTTTCGCGACAACGACATTCCAGCGGTTGACCATAGGTAGGAAACGGTTTTTCAGGAGCGAATATTGTTCACGCAACGTCTGGACAATTACGGCGTTATCTTTATCAACTTCCACTGGGTCGGCTTTTAACTTTATTTCCACTACTTGACTGAAGTTACTCAAACCATGAGACCTTAGATCAATTTCTTCGGAAGGTTCCGACTGGGGTGCTTCTATCAAAAACTCTTCCGGTTTTGGAACGAGTAGCTCGAAACAATTATTTATTTGCACAACTAAGTCTTGGAGGTCACTCTCAGCTGACTTCATTTCTCCTGTTAGTTTATTGAGCTTTTCAATGCGCTGAAGCTCCACTTTGCGATGCCTTTCCTCTTCTCGTTCTCGTTCTATACGCGTTCTAGCTTCCATATCTTCGAAGTCCATACGTTTACACCGACGGAGGTACTGGTAGCCTAATTCAAGTTTTTTGTATCCAGAACCGAATTGAGAATGCCAGGCATGAATCGTTTTAAGAGCTTCTTGCTTTAAAAGCTTAGCAATAGGCAAAGGGGGCGGAAGAGGTTTGTCCGGTTCAATTTCTAAAACGAGCTCGAGAAGACGCTGAAAATCTCCTACTAAGCATTCTCGGAATGTATGTGAACGCCTGCGGAAATAATACACACATCGAAATTATTTTTTTAACAAAACACAGCATACTTTTTTGTGACAGATGCTTCTACACTTACTGAAATAATTCTTTTATGACCATAAAAGACAAAAGACGAATTTCACAATGGGGCTGGGATAACTGATGGAAAATCAATCTGTAGGCCAATTGTACCATTTCATCCGACTGTCTGCAGGAGAAGTAAAAAAAAAGAAAAAAAAGTTGAGCAACTTACATATTGCGCATTTGGAACGGTATTTCAACGCGCTATGCACTTGTACGTGCTTGTCTTCCCGAAACGAACGCAAACACACACCCTGACACTCAAAAATTTAGGGGTCGTAAAGCGCGCACGTGTAAAAAAATTAGGGGAATATCACACTTTTAATAAATTATGTTTCCACGAATAACATTTTATTTCGCTTTCTATTATTTTATTACCTGCAAAATTTTTTCACTTCCTTAAGCTTCTTCTCATCCAAAGTTTTTCCACCTGCCGTTGTAATCACTTCGACCAGTGCGGTAAGTTCTGTGACTTTGTCCGCCGGGTTTATCTCCATGATTCAAATTTCCCGCTTCTTCAGTGGTTCACGTTACTAATTTGGCGCTCGTATCGCAGCAGTACAAACTGTAAACACGCAGAAAAATCCAAATGGACAGTGAATACCGGATAAACAGTTCTTTGATAGACATTGTTGACAGTAAGTGGAAAACCGATACCCTTCCTGACGACGATATAGCAGTCCCTTTCATGGAACTACCAGATCCTGAACCTGACGGTACTAATAGCCAAGAAACTCTAAAAGAACAAGAACAAAAGTGGACTGATTTGGCGCTGAGTTCTATCCAACAAGCATAATAAAATAATTAACGACAACTACTCCATTCGGCGACTTAAAAAGTGAGACTTCTTTCTTTCTGCGCTTAAGCTAGGCAGGTGCTATTTATTTTACTTATGTAAAGGATGGAATTTCCTGAACTTGGTAAATCATGCGGATTGTCTTCGTGTCAGCGCTTGGATTTCTTACCGGTACAATGTCTACACTGTCAAGTCGTCTTTTGTAAAGATCACTCTTTCCCTGATAAACACAACTGCAAGGTAAAATGCTCCAAAATTGACCGTAAGAATTCATAACATCTGCTTACGTAACAGGTGCCACAAGTTCAACCCGATCTTTCCCTTATACCGTCAGCTGTTTGCTTTCTCGTCGCTTGTAAAGGTAAAGAAGTGGAGCCTTTCAAATGTGGAGACTGTGGAGAACTTTTTTGCGTCAGCCACCGACATCCAGCAGATCACAATTGCACTTCGTTAGTTTCTCAAGAGCCCAAGAAAGTTACAGCTCCTACCTTTCCCAGTGTCACTCCGGGTTCGAAAGGTGGTAGGAAGAGCGCACAATTATTCGGCCAAGTTAAACTAATGAAGCTGAAACAATCTGCCAAAGGAGTGAAAGATATTCCCATGGAAGAAAGGCTCTTCTTTTCTGTTATCTTTGAAAACGTCCAACACTCTGTTTTTGTATCGAAGCATTGGTCAATCGGCAAAACTATCGATAGTATCGCAGCTCTGGTGGGGGCGCGCAATGCAAACAATGCTGCAGGAGCGAAGCTGGAACTTGCGCTATCGGAGAAAGAACTTTTGACTGTTCCAAAAGATACATTAATATCTGCGTTGGTTGAATCTAATAATGTAGTTAATGGCGATTCCTTAATGTTGGTTTACAAATGAAGCTCACAATTTTCCAGTCTGAAAAGTGTTGAACTGAATATAATGGAGATTTGAAAAAAGAAGACGGTATTTTCCATCTAAAAGAGAATTTCTTTGTTTTAAAAATATACAACCAGTCACGCATTAATCTCCGCATACGAATTTCGCAAGCATACAAAACATCCGCACAAATATAATCTTACACATACAGATCAACCTTAATAAGGTACAGGACATTTCAACTAATGAAAAAAAAAGAAGAAAATATTTCATACGAATCAGAGAGCGGAAGAGTTTGACCCACCCAAGTTATTCTCCCCTAACCTCTTGACCATTCAATTGCTAATCAATTAGCCATTGTAGGGGTTGATTGGCAGCTGGAAGTCCCTTTGGAAATTGAGCAAGGTAAGCACCACCAAGTGAGGAAATCATGATATCGCGACAACTTTTAAAACAGCTAAAGCTCGTCGAATTGAAGACTTGCTTTTACAGTCCTTCCCGTACCGGTATTCCCTCCAAAGTGGCAAAAATGATTTTTTTTTCGTAAAAAGAAAAATTCAGATTCTCCCCAGGAATTCACAGCTCACGTGGCAAACAATGAATACTTCAATTACAACCTAATTTTGGTTCAATGGACCGCGCAGAAGGATAGAATAAAGATTTCTTATAAAATGTCTTATAAAGAGGGAAGTTTTTTCAAAAATTCAAATTATGGCGGCTAAAAACCTCTCGCGTATAACGGAGAGGGAAAATTTTCACTACGTGTTGCCTTCGGCGGAAGGCACACAGAACTGTAACCTTCCAGGATTAGCGTTTTTCTCCTCTTCTTGCGTTCCTGCGCCAAGTGACTTGGTCACGTAGTAAATCAGCAACTTGGAAAGATTTCTCCACAATACACTCAAAGTCCGCCATTTTCATGCAAAAGACAATCGTGACCAGGCGTCCTCTGCTATCTTCTTTGTCCATGATTAGCCTCATAAAACACGTAGACACTAGTCGACCCCCCCCCCTACCCCTGCTTTCTTCCTGAACAAATTACACGGTTCACAGCTACACTGCCCAGTGTCCGCCGACGAGTACAAATTTAGCCGGTGTATTTCCGGATTCTGATGACCATCGCGCTCATGCCCAACATCAAAAACATCCAGAAAAGGCTCATGAGGATTCCACCGTAAACTTCAGAATGTTCCATACCCCAACCCCGCCCTAAAATGAAACGAACTGACTGTACGGAATACGTTTGTGGCAGTATGTAGCTGACGTAGCGAAGATACATGGGCATGCCTTCCAACGGCCACATTACACCTAAAAAATAAATAAATTCTATTAGTAGTCTTCCTTTTAATCTTTGCTATTCTGTTCCCGTGTCCTTTCCACTATTTTTATTTCCATAACTTCTTTAACTTATCCATCTGAACTTCTTTTTAAAATGTAATTCAGCATGAGCCGGCTCTTTGCAAACTCTAAACTTATTTTACTACGCACTTTATGTATATTTTAGTATTATTCTTTTGTTTTTTTAAGAACTAATATGTTTTGTTATTCATGAAGCGTTGATTTAATAGCAAATTTTCTTCGCATTTATTATTATTTATGTTTTCTCTTTAATGGATTTACTTAGTAAAAAACGGAAGTTTCTCTTATTTATCAAATCAAACCGTGAAGTGAACTTACCACTCAAAAGAAGGTTGGGATAAAAGCTGCCCAAAGAAAGATGGATAGCACTAGTTTCTTCGTCGCAAAGTGTAGAAACGAGCATTCCTGTGCGAAAATAGGAAAGTTAATTCAGGACCAACAAATATGATATAATTTTCAGCTTACCAAAAGACATTCCACACAAACCCTGGAGTAGTGTGATGACAACTACTAGGACAACACTTCCTCGACACGGGACGGCAAAGACAACGAGAATGGAGACGAGCACCAAGGCAGTCTGTCCGACTAAAACCGTGAACTGATTCACTAAATGAGCAACTAAGATTTCCGTGGTTGTCACGCCAGCAACAAGACTCCGGTCCAGCAAACCTTGCTTGCGCTCATTGATAAACACAGCGGCAGTCAAGGCTACGGCAATGAAGTACACAATCCTTTAAGAAAATTAAGGACAGAAGGAAGGTCAGTTATTATTTCTCTTTTAGTTAGAAATATGGGCTTACGTGAGAATAATACCAGGGGCCATGAATTCAGTGAAACTCGGGTTCTTATCACCGTAGATGGGGTTCATAAACTAAAAAAGAAAATCAAAATATAATTTAGAAAATAGACAACCAAATAATCCGTAATCATTTGTGATAAAATAGAAAATCGGGGCAGTTTTCTTACCGTAACTGGAATAGAACCGGCTTCAGGGTTGTAGTCGCAAGTACGGAGAATATCTTTGGAGAACTCATCAAAGGCGTCAATGAATTGGCGCTGGAGAGTAATAGCGATTTGCTGGTCTGTACAGAAGAATGAATAACCGTAAAAATTTGACATTATAAAATTCATTATGGTGCATGCTTTCTTTATATAACTACAAATAATTAACGTACTCGACCAGTCGAGAGTGATGCCAATGGTGCTGCCATCAATTGTTTCATTATCAGCTTCGTTACCCTGGGACTGGCGTACCATCAAATCATCGGTGAAAAATTGACCGAAATGGACCACGCCCCATACGTCCCCGTTTTTCGATGCTTCAATGGCTTTGTCAAAGCTATCAAAAGGCACCTGCAACAGATTTCAATAGTGTTACTGTATGCTCGACAAAATGTGACCTTTTGTTATCTATTTCATAAATTTACATTCTATGTTTCATATTTTTACTTACTGACTATTTTTTCTCAGATATTCAAATTACTCTTAAACGTTCATTGCTGCTTTTTTTTTACCTGAACTATCGTTTCGTTGCTGAGCTTGGAGAGATAACGACACGAGTACATGTTAAACGAGCAAAAATCCGGCGATACTGCGCTGGCATTGCAAATTTTTCCTTCTGTGACGTTCACTTCCTCGTTGACTATAGCCACTTTCAAAAAGGTCGGGTCACGGCCAATGGCCAGGCAGAAAAGAATGGCCTGGGCGGCAGGGAGCAAAAAGATGAACAGGAACATTCTAATAAAAGGGACAACAAACATTCCTTTCATCGTACCGACTTTCATTTTCTCCCTTCCTTGCGAAGCAAAGGACTTTTTTCGGAATTACCCAATATTGCGGAAAGTTTGCATAAAATTCTTCCTGATGAGGGCGCCCGTCCGGTGAGCCGATGGCATAGTTAGTCTCCAGCTCCGGCTGCGACGCTTCGTTGTTCGTGTTGTTGAGCTACTGTTTTCGGATCGCTGCATTCGATTGCGCAAGACGAGAAAAAAGGAAACAAACATCATAAATAAAGGACCGAAAAACCCCACATTCACTTTCGAAATCGTGGCGCCATGAGAGTGAAAGTGAAAGCGCAAGACGGAGCCAATGATTTTTTCTTTTGTTTACCTGATCCAAAGTTTGAGTACTGCTGTGGTGGTAGAGACTTTCAACCGAATTGTTCAGATACGCCTTGGCCGTTCCGTTCGTTACGCCATTGGGTTGCGTGACAGTTCTGTCGCTCATCTGCGTATTCCGCTCATTCATCAGCGTCTCCTGGTTCGCAGGCGAAGTCAATTGATGAACCGTTTCCGTTTGACTGTACTGTAACAAATTGTCGCCGGACGGACTGAAAGTGAGACCCACAATACCGTCCTCTTCAGTCGTGAACACGGACTCAGTCTTTTTCCAGTATTGTTGTAAGGATGGAACCTAATTTAAGCGAACCAAAGCAATTATTAATGTATAAGCTAGAAAATTGTCTGTTTTAACACTAAAAGCCAACATACAAAGCAACTGGTACGCACAATAGAAAGTTGAGACAAGTTGGAAGACTTCTCTTCATCTTGGACTTCTTCGTTGCTCTCCTTCTCAGTACCGTCAAGATGGGCCGTACGTTTACGGACAATCGAACGACGAAGGTCGGTAGGGCTCGTAAAGGCGGGGTTGTCCACACCAGCTTTGCTCTCGGGCGCAGTGGCAGCTACTGTGGTTAGGTTTTTTGCTGTACCATCCTTCATGCACAGCTTCAAGAACACCTCTTCCAAACTGGACAAGCGATGAAGCGACAAAAGCAGTTTAGGAGACTCTTCGGCCAACAAGCGTCCAGACCTCATCAGCCCAATCTGCAAAATTACGCCCAAACAAAGCAAGTCAAAATTAACAATCACACACTTGAAAAAGGAACAGCATGTAATTGGGGAATGGGGGAGAAAACATTGGGCACGCCGCCAACTTCAATGGTTACGTGATCCATTATCACATTCGGTGGAGCTCTGTTAGGCGAGAGAGCATCCCATAAGACGTAAAAGATATGGTAATGCGCACAGCTCTAAGCATATGTATAAGCTGCTGGTAGAAACTTTCACCTTGTCCTTTCTCGAGACGCATAAAAGAAGTTTTCACTGCCTTAGGGTCAAAGGAATTCCGAAGCAACGAGACGAATGGCAGATCGTGCTTGAACTTGATTTACCTTTGCCTAACTCGACAACAACAAAGAAAACTTGTCTATTTCTAGCTAACTTAATTAGCAATGTTACGTGAATGTAGTTAGCACTATTCAATTTCTTCAAGACTCGAGTTCGGCTTTCAATGAAGACTCTTAAAGTTGGGAAACACTCACTCGATTTAGCATTGTCTTGAATCAAAAGTCTCAAAGAACGCGTTTCCTTTATAACTAGGAATCCCATTGTACTGTGTATTCCAAGCTTACGATCGTATTCCAAAATAACGGCTTGTAAATTGTTACTAGGCCATAGTTTATTCGCGTACGATCGAAAGCGAAAAAAAAACTCGTACACAATTGTCAGAAATCGCGTCTCCTGAGCTACAAAGTCATGTCAGTAATAAAACTCAATTCGACAAAAGCGCGAGGAAGAGCGTTTGGGACTGCTTCGCAATTAGCGGGTGAGAAAAGATTTACGAGTTAAGGGGCTCCAGAATAACAATTCTGTTTTGTCATCTTTTGGGACGGAAAGTGCACCTAACTGGACGGTAATTCTCTTATCGAAGGGTGAGATCTTGTTTCCTAACACTTGAAATTTTCCCGGTCATCTACCTTTGCCCTCCTCCTTCGGAACATTTTACATCAACAGACATCCCAGGTAACTAGAGACCTTGACATGCACTATATCATCTCATCAACTGGACATATCTTTATAAGACGGGAGAAGATGAAACGGACCCAGCGGGTGAACTCCGCCGAAAATTATTCTGTCAAAGTTGTTTACTCCCCCTGAAAGTACGCCGAAGGTCAACGTTACTTACGGTGTGCGCTTGCCGAGCTTCTTCAATGTAGTGGGTCGTAACAATAACGGTCCTGCCAGAGTCACAGCTCAAACGGACCAAGTGATCCCAAATACTGTAAACAAGGATCAAAACAAAAGAAAAGGTTACAATAGGTACACTTAAATTGGGTAAGAATCTTCTGCGTCGAACAACGAAAACAAAGTCACAGAACGTTACCATAAAAACCTTGCAAGGGCTGTCTTAATACAGTGGGAATGGATCATTGCCAAAAAGAGTCTAAAGACGATTGACAGCACTACAACCCGTTTTTAATTAGGTGTTATTGGGATGTAAATAAGCAAACATCGTCCGATATGTTAACTTGCATGGTAATTCACTTTTAACGCCACCACAAGAGTAAACATCCCATAACACTAGAGCGAACTTTTACCGGAAGACTTTAGCTATAACTAGCGAAAATATGAGTCATAGTCCGTGTCACCGAACGCATTCTTAATAACTTTTCTAAATTAGGCGTGAAATTACAGTTCTTGTTTCGGATAACACCTCGCCGTGTTACTCTTAACGTCACTGCATTTAACAATTGTTACAGCTATTTACTTTCTCGCACTACGTAATTGTATGGCTAAAGCTGGTTGCTTTTTCCGATACGGTGGAATGTAGTGTTGGGCAAATTATCCGTTCTTCAAATGAAATAGCTTTCCTTGGGGTTCCTTTACGATACTGTACGAATGTTTTACCTTTGACGCAAGAGAGGATCGACTCCAACGGTTGGCTCGTCCAAGATCAGCAATTCGGGTTCATGGAAAAGTGCGACAGCGAAAGAAACGCGACGCTGTTGGCCTCCACTAATCATGGTAAAAAAAGAGAAAAAGCCATGAGTACATAGTAAACAAACAAAATCTGTGACAATGTGCACATAAATATAAGCCTCATCTCTTTAAGCATAGAAACTTATTTCTTTGTTGCTTATTGCTTTTCCAGATCTCTTTTTTGTTATTGACTTTCATTTACATTCTTGAGGTAATTTAGCTAGATTTTTGTCATATAAATGAAGGCTCTTATTCTTCAACTGAGTTTTCTTAAGTTCTTTTATGTGTAACGTTTACCTGAGAGTTTTGACGTAACGATTCCTTGGTGGCAAGTCTAACAATTTGAACAAGAATTCCATTTGAGATTTCACGAATTCCTTTGGCAGGTCGTAAATTCGTCCGAAATATTGAAGCGTTTCTTGAATGGTGAATTCGCCATACAATGCCAACTCCTGTTTTCCATATCAAGCAAGGCATGAAAGGAAGCTCATTAGGATGATTCTTAGCGAGGAATTATTGTCTAGCTCTCTGGCTCTCCCTTCGAAATTGTAAGGTAAAAATGTACAGGCATTGCTCACCTGTGGCATGTAACCCACGCGAGGGCCTGGAATACCAGATTGCTTGGTACCAGGTTCACCTCCAAAAACCGACACATCGCCGGAATCCAAGCTACGTCGACCAACAATACAACTCAGCAAGGTTGTTTTACCACACCCACTGGCGCCCAATAATCCATAACTATTGGGAAAGAGGGAAAACTAAATTACACACGTCCTATTTTGAAAGCAATTACACAAGTAAACGAAAAAAACAGCAAAAAAGACACACTTACAAAATAAAGGAAACAAAAAAATAAAAATAATAAATACAGCGCGGACCCCGTCGAAAAATAAAACTAACAAATAGAAAGCGGAACAAATGTGGAAATAAAGCACGAGAAGCTTAAATAAACTAGTGAAAAGTAAATCAAGTAGTTAAAACAAATAACAGTAAAGCTTCAATAAAATGTTACAAGTATAAAAAAATAGAAGAGAATGATAACACGGGATAAAACAAAGGAGAAAAGATAATTTGAGGTAAAGACGCGAAGAATCAGGACGTCAAAATCGGAGTACAATTTGAAAAAAGCGAATGGAATAGAATTAACGAAAAAAGGTGAAATGAAAAAACCCGATACACAAAACAAAATAAGTTAAGAAGACAAGAAGCGAAGCCAAAAGGTTGACACAAATTAGACTCAAAACAATAAAAAAGTAATAAAACAAGTGCAAAGGGATAGGTTACTACAAATAAACTTTCTAATAATACTGTTACTACTTTTCTACTTCGGCTTTAAAAAAGTGAATTAATTTGAAAAAAAATGTTAGGATGCAAGATATTAAATACGGTAAAGTTAAGGAGCGTCTTTCTTACATGGTGCCCTTTCTGACAGTCATATCCAATCCTTTCAGTACATGGGATTTCCGCTTGCCTACACCGTAGGATTTCTGGGCGTTTCGCACGTTCACGGCATCAAGTACCACCGCAGCATCGACATCAGTGACGCTGCTATTTCCGCTACTCGTTGGCGGAGTAGCCAACTCGACTCCTTTATCGTGCACGGTCATTTCTTCAGCGTTCGGCAACCTAAGAATCACCATTTCATCAAGCAAGGAACAAAAGGCAATCGAAACTTTTTGTAAAAAAAAAATCACTACATCAAGCACACTAGTCACTAGTGAAAGAAATCCCACTGCCAAGTTGTCTTCTTCCCAATACACGCTAGCGAGAAGACACTTTTCCCGCAGCTCAAACGCACCAACCTGTCTGTAGGACCGTACGTAAGAGACTAATCCAGGTTGGCAGCGAACGCATTGCAACTAACCGACCAACCTGTTCATTCTTATTCGTGGGGATCTTCAAACTGCACTGGAAACCCCTGCACACAATCTCCTTTTCTCCCAACGGCTAAGGTTAACCCTGAGCCACTGATCAACTTTCCATACATGCAAATTGGTTCTTTTATACGAATTAATGCAAAACGAAGGAGAGTTTTCTGCGGGCATTCAGACTGACCACCCTAAGGATTGAATTTCCGGGGGACGATTTTAGTATGTCAAGGGCTGTAGGTGAACTCAAAAAAGAAATTTTGTCTCATAGAAGGAACTCAAAGCGAACGAAAATAAAAACTCCCTATGAGTCACCTCCGTTAATTTGTAAATCTGGAGCGTCATTTACAAACTTGAAAGGAGAGTGTTGGGGAGAAAACGTCTTCAGGAAAGTTGGACTCCCGGTCTCTTGTTTGGTACAAATCCTTTAGTAGGACAGATGCGCTCATTCTTCTTCGTCTTCTCATGTGTGTCCTTCGCGAAATAAGCAAGGAAGAGTGCTGAAATGTGCTTTTGTTACTCGTGTGTCTGGAGGTTAAGAAGGGGGCAGGTTCAACCTGCTCCAGACTTTGTAACCTTGGCCCACAAAAAAATGCTAGTCCAGTAGATGAATCCTCCTTAAATCTTTTTTCTTTTAAAAAAAGTGGACAAGCACAATAGGAACGCTTGACCGGATACTCGCAAGTTCATTGTTGAACACGCAAGTCGCTTCCTCCCCCTCTTCCACCATACCAGTTTTATTAACGTCAACTTCTGGAACACTTTGGCTAGAGAGAATTGAAGTACCACTCAAGTCTACTATATAAGGATCACCAATAGGGAAGGCTCGTGGGAAGGTTCACCCAAAGAAAAGAAGAAAATGAAGATTTCCATTCACAACACTCTTTCCCCTTACCACCCTTAGCGCTAATAGCTTCATTGACTCAAAGTCCCACTTTTTACTTCCATCAGGGTATGCAAACCAAGGAGACGACAAAACAGAATCATTCAATGCGTTACCCACCCAGAAGCTTCTTAGCACCCCAAGACTGGGCAACCGAGCTCATCTTCCCGGGGTGTAGGGTTGGGTTCACCCTAAAGAAGTGAACCAAGCCTTGTTCAGCTGGAATGTAACTTTAACCTAACAATGATCTTAATGGTAGGGTCAACTGAGCCTTTCAGGAAGATATTTCAAAAGGACTTCGCTTTACGCGGTGGACGTTCGTGTAAATTTGCGAAAGAAGGACTCGCTTTACACGTGTTGCCACATGGATTGAAATTGACTTTTGTTTCCGGCGTTCGCTTCTTAGCAATTAAGAGTATATTTGACATGTAAGGTAACTGTACTTTTACTTTACTGCGGTAAAGTCATTTATTTTTTTCTTGAGGAAGTGAAATGAAAATCTAGCTTGTCCGGGGAGTTTCGAATTTCGTGGGTTCCCTACAACTCGTAATAACATAGCTTTGGTTTTCTATTTCTTTCGTAAAGCTCTTACGCGGTTCGTAGGCCCAGGTAGGAAAATATATACTGTATTCACAACTTTCGATTTTCAAGGCTCATATATTAACCGCTTATGTGGCAACGTTAACCACAAAAAAAGTTTCTAAGTCAGTTTTAGGTAAACGTGACCTCTAATCAACCAATCAATCGCTCTCTCCAGCCCAGGCCTTTCTCCTTTCGTCACGGTTGTAGGATTATTTTTAAAGCAAACGAAAAGTGCACCTCGAGACCTTGGAATATTTCCATTGGGATAAATCAACAGTTTAAGCGCGTTGCAATGTACGAAAACAATCAAAATAAATAAAATTATAACGTCTAAGCGTTTACAACATTTTTCCGTATTTTTTTCGCGATATTTTTATTTATGTTTTCTCCACTCTTTTTGCTAATTTTCTTGTTGTCATCCTTCCAGCTTTAATGTTCCTAACTGAAGGAGCAAGTTCATGGCTGGCTGTTGACGTACGATGTAGCTCTTTATGTCTGCGTCACAAGTACTGGCACTCAATTTGCATAATCTCTTGTCTAGATCGCTTGGAAACTGAATCCTTGCGCCGGAGTGTTTGCGGTAAAGCCTGGGAAAGAAAGTCTCGCTTTTCCTTTCTTTTTTGTTCTTCCTCTCACTTTAAATAATTTTCTTATCCCACAAACTGTCTTTTACATTATGGACATCTCTGTGAAAAAAATAGGAATAATAATGAAAAAGAAGACACTTAGGTCCCATGTGTGGTAAATCTAACATATCAGACTAACGTTAAAGGTTACTTTTCAGAGAGAAGTCCACGAAACGCAAGTAAATGGGCAAAAAACTCTCCCTCGGAACACCTGGGCAACAGCCAACACCTGATAGGCGAAGGCAAAGCCAGGCCCTTGTAAAAGCATGCCAGGATATTGCCTGCAGTCCAGAATTGGAATCGAAAGCCTTTGGCGACGCGGTGGCCCACTTCCGAAAGCGGCAAAACTTACGAGAAAGAGCTTATCAGGATGAAATAGGAGAGAAGGAGCGGCAGGAGGCCCAATTCTTAAATTCCCCTCTTTCTTTTACCTGCCACAGGCTTCATCAGCCGAAATTATTTTTTTAAGAAGCTCCCGTAAAAGGGAACCATGTTTACTCTCCTTTTTTCCAAAAATATTGAACTTCTTTCATGAGGACATGTATCCACAATGTCTTGTAAGAATATAAAAAATCTTCTGTCCTGGGTAAGTTAATGAAATGGAGATCACGAACTATCGAGCTTTACTTTCTCCCAGTTTTGCGTATGCGAGGCCAGTGCAAAAAAAATCTAACATTTTTATCAATTCTACCTACTTCTCCATTTCTCTGCAAGATCTTATCTCACGAATTATTTGTTTAACCAAAATATTTAACCGAAACAATTTTTTTAAATGACCATTTCGAGTATTACTACTACTTCATTAGGAAACGTTCTGAAAAACTGAATAACGTCGAGGCTCAATTATAGAAAGAAAAGTTAACGCTGATCGAAGAGCCTCTTGAAAGGATAATCAAAATTGAAAACGGCCCGTGTCTTCCATTCCTCCTCCGAAACAATTTCTCAATGGTGGTCCGCTCTTACTGGTTCACTGCAATTGCGGTTACCTGTTTTCTAACCTCGCTGGAGAGACCAGTTTTGCGAGAGTATTGCAACCAGTGACCAGTCGTTATACTTGGCGAAGTGCATGTAGTGCCCGATGGTCCATAACTTGCGGTACGTCAAGTTTCCGTCCGCTACCCGAAACATAAAAAAGAGTTCTCCCCAATTCGCAATGTGTCAAGGCTTTCAGGTACTTGAGTGGTACGTCAAACTAACGGGAATTTTCCATCTTGTATATCCGCCTTTTCTTTTTATTGCGAAATTCCAGGGAATCTCGACAAGATCCTGTATTTCTTCACTTCCTTTCTTTAGATCTGACGCCAGACTCAGGATTAGTACGTGTAAACCTACCCCCAACACAATAAATTAATAAAAAAACCTGCATTTCCTAATGTTGGAATTTTCCCGCAAATCACAATACTTTCTCTTTTAAGGCAGAATTGAAGGATTCTGGACTTCACCGGTCGGTTCTTCCCAGGGTTTTATGGAGCGTTGTAACGGAGCTCTTACAATGCATTACTGGTCCACTTTTACTTTCAGGGCAAAAACCTATACGCTAATTCTATGAGCAAGTTACGCGATTTCCTTTTTCCTGGAGTTTTCCTTAACGCAATAGATAAAAATGAAAACTAGTCTCAGATTTTTTTCCAATTAGGAAGGAATAAAACCTTACAACAGGTTTGCAACAAGTTAACTTTCGCTTCCTGCGCGGCATTTTTGGTCCATGTCCCTGCATATTTAGGCAATTTTATTGCCACTTAAAGTAATGCTTTAGGCTTTTTGTCACGTAAAAATAGGAATTTTGTAACCTTATTCCTCATTTTCTGCTTCTTTCCTACTTTTGTGCACGCGAAGTGGAGGTTTCGATATTCCACGCAATATTAATCCCGCATATAATAGACACAGAATACGCAATTTGTAATAGACTAAAGACTTGACCATGTCATGGATGTTCAACGTTTGATGCCCCTGTTCTTCAACAACAGGTCCACTGAGATCGGAAATTCAATAATATACTTTCGAAATATATTTTCAGAATGTTCAAGCTTTAGTAATTGTAAGTACTGGGAAAGCCACAGACCTCAATTTACGACGCTCTCGAGTTACGATGGTCTGTGTTAAAGAACCTCCACCGTGAAACGCAAGCTTTGTTGGAAATAAACAAGTGTCTAATTCCATTTTCACACCTTCTCCTATAAACAAATGCTCGCAGTGCTCAGAATCCAAACACTTAGCTAAACAACGTTCGAGAGTCGCCTTTGTTCAATGATTGTTTTAGAGCCAAAAAGCAAATAATTAACTTTCTGATTTGTCCGTTTTTTAAGTCCGACGAAAAGTTTCGTCACGCTGTGTTTAAGAATTTTTTTTAAAAAAATGTATGGATATTTAGTCAGCAATGTTGAGCTGAGGCATTCCCTTTCTCTCTCTCCCAGACTGAGATATTTGCACGCATGTTAACAGGGCAAGAGACCGGTTTGGGTTTCACGTTTTCCTCTACTCCTGCGTAAGCTTTGCTCGTCTGTATGGGACGATAGTCCCGAAGCAGCCCGAGAAGCCTTAATAAGGGTATTCGGGTGTGGAATCTGAAACTAGGCTTCGACTATTTTAAAACTCCTAACTAACTATTGCTACGCTAACCATTCGTCCAACATGGAAAAAGAGAAATTTGAAATAATATAAAAGGATGCCTATAAAAATAAAAAAAGTAACTAGGTCTATTTGGTTTTGTTGCCATCATCACTCTTTTGTTTCGTTTGTCCCTTCGACTTTTTTCCACCTTCATTAAATCAACGATGTCTCGACGTCAATAGTTTCCTTTCTGGGAAAAACAGAGCGCAATTGCCGCCATGACTGACCGATATATTGAATAGGTGCGTACCATCTTCGCTTTTGCGCCGATACCGTTAGCTTTTCAGGTTACGTCTAAGCTGTTTGCATGAAATCTCAACGACAAAGTTTGTAATGAAAAGTGAAGAAAATTAACTAGAAAATTGTGCAAACGCCAAGAATCTGTACCATATATACAAATTTGTACCATATAGGTCAGTATGGCACCTAACACTCGTGTAGAGTCCTAGATAGGTAAAGGGAACCGTAAACAGGCTTTTGTTTTCAACCTAAGCCACGCGGTTACCATTAGAGAGTTGGCGGGTTTTCAGACTTCTTTTACGAAAAAGAAAAAGGTAAATTGCCCTCATTGACGCGATACTGACTAGCGGCTACTAAAAACGACCACTTCAGCAGCAGCGCTCTAAAAAAAACGCAAACTCTGTACGTTGGGAGCTCTGGCTGTGTAAGCAACAACTTCAGGTGGCGCTAGTGTCGTCCTTCTAGTACGGGCAAGGAGGCAACTTTCACCAAATGCAGAAGAGATACGGACTTACATGTTTCCCCAACGTAAATCTAGTCAGTGACGTCAAAAACAAGCTCAGGTGACGCGACAACTCCTCTCAGACACACTTTACGACACTCGACAACACACTGACAAAACACTGCGGAATGTGTTGCAAACAATCACCAAGGGTTGTCCCGCATAGTCCATAGACACCTAACAGAAAGCCCAAAGTCACATGAGGTGGTAAAACGTTGGTTTCTCCCCCAAAGTCGCGTCCCCTCAATCGGAAACTTTTAACAATTACCAATGTTATTCAATGTGGCACGGTTCAACACTCGGTAACACATAGAATCTTCAAATCGAACTGTTTTTTCGTTTTAAAAAATGGAATGCCAATTGGATTTCGCTCCGAGTTGCTTTTTCTCGCTTAACCGCCTTTTTCAAGCAATTGGAAGAGTAAAACTCGACAAGGATGAAGCCGAAACGTCGAACAAGTTGGTGGCTGTGATCCCTCCGACACGTACTTGAGTACTGTCGACTCGCTTTTCACTGCTTGGTCAAGCAGTTCGTGCTGGAATACGGGAGTCCAAGCGGAGTCCCGAAGTGTCGGTTCTACTTGCTGTGGGCCTGTCGCGCCAAAAGCTCGAAGGTGTGCTAGGTAGAGGAAAGTTGGGCTGTGGGCAGTCCAAGTCTTTTAAGAAACGGTTGGGGGTTTTGAGATGGGATCCTGGAGAACCTCCTTTTCTTCTCTCTTTCTCTCTCGGGAGCCTGGGTCTCGACAAACCGTCCTGCTCTTTCACCGAACGACAACTGTACAAGTACTATGACTACGATTGCAACTAACGAAGGTGCACACCATGCCACACCACACCATAGCTTGCGCCAAAGTGAAATCGACCGGTTGGCCCTGAACTGCCTCTGCATAAAAGTTAACGATAAGATACACTATACCCAACCCATAACGAAAACCTCCCCTGTGCTACATTGGAACGATATAAAAAGAGGGCCTAAAGTCTGGAAAACTAACAAACTTTCTTTCAACAACGCGACAAAGGCTTCGACGACGGTTTGGAATGCGAGGAAACTTGGCATATTGAAATGATAATTATTCTCAATATTATTCGCATTTAAGAAGGTTTGAAGCTTTATCTTTTGAATAGACTTTCTTTCTAGTAGTACGGAATTTTATTTTATCATTTTAAAGTTTCAGAAGATGGGATAATTTTAATGGAATATTTTGCGAAGATATTCTGAGCATTCCTAGTGTTAAATTGTTAGAAACTCTAACCGGATCAAGAATACCAAAGAGAGGGGAACAAGATGCAGTCAAGCGTTGCACAATCTTGGAAAATGAAAGTTTCTCGTTATTATAAAACCGAAGCTGAGTTTTGTTGAGTATGATAAGGAAAAAGGGAGCGAATAAAGAATGATTTTAAAAAATAGAGTTGTGAACATGACAAGGTGGAAACTCTAAAGAGTTTTCTCCGTCAAGATTGAACAGTTGGAAGCTTAGGAAACCATTTCCACTTTTTCACGCTAAAGTGATTTTTTTCCTCGTCGAACTTTTTCTGTCGATAGTGAATTCACGCGTTGAGAATGGAAAGAAATCTTAATGCTTAACGTTAGTGGTCTATAAAGTGTAAAAGCTTGAATAGCAAGAGAAACACTTTCGCTAGCTGACCTTGTTTTTTCTAAATAATACAATGTTCCAAATTGTTAACACAAACTCAATACTCGCTACGGACAATTTCACCCATAACTGAAAGAGTTACCGGTCTTTCACGCGCTCCTTAAACACGTCCCTGACAAAACGTTATCTAAAACTGTGCAATAATTTGTCTGGAGATTTTTTTCCCACAAAATTAATACTCCCATTACAAGAACGAAATAAATATAGAAATGTGAGGAAGAATTACACGAAAAATTGCAGTCCACTCGTGCGAGCAAGTAGTGTGAATCAGACAAGGTTCATTAAAGTAAAACAGTGAACATCGCTTTTCTATGGCTAAATCCTCTAAACTGACCTTCAGATGGACGAGTTGAGACGTAAGAAGAGCAAAATGCAGTAGAGCAGCGTCACAAAAAGCATCAGCAAAAACTCAGATTTTTTTACACGACTGATATTACCGGAATAAAGCATACGGGGAATACAGTGCGACCTATAAGTGAAAGGGAAAGCTCTCCTTTGAGTTTGGCAAGAGTTTACCTCTCGATGGCCAGTTAAACCTGAAGGACTAGCATGGCGTAATACTATCACAAATCGCGTGGTGTGCTATATCACAAATCGCGTGGTGTGCTACCAACGCTCCACTCACTAATTTCACTGTTCAGGTTTTTCGTCTTCTATTATCCTATTACTCAGATATCACCATGACTCTTTCCATCTCGCCTTCATATCCACTTGGTTACGCTAATTAAGTCTCATTCGCAGCGCTGGCGAAATGACAAGGATTTAACGGAGTAAATAATTACGAAAAAGAAACTGCACTCTGGCGGGCGGACTAAATGGGCTAGTGCCCTGGTAACCGGTACAAGTGCCAACGGTACGAGAACCCCTTTGTAGGGTTACAATCACTCTACGGTCACTACTCACATACAGCGAAACACTCGTTCATATCCACGTTGTCTCTTGATCCCGAAAGCGAAAAGATGCACCACCAAGATAAATAAACGATAAATAACAACAGTTGTAAAGGCGGTCAGTTGGTGAGCGCCATTTTGCTGTTAGAAAACAGAGAAATCCCTTTCTCCCACCTAAAAGCTCCACCCCTTTTCTCTCCAATCAAGCCTGAAAGCTAGGTCAAAGGCCAAATACGTTAGGGAGAAAGACACAGGCAATCGCACTGCTATGGGCGGTTGGCGACTTTCGCGCCCTTACGAGACGAATTCTATGAATTGAGATCAATGCTACGGAAAGCTGTGTCTCTTATATGGGAGTCGCAAGAAAAGGGGTGTTGCTTATCAAACATGTAAGATCTAGTTCGCTAAAGAGGAGATCGCAAAAATAGTGGTCTTATATAAGCGCTGTGCAAAAGAAACTGGTACGGTGTACACGTCAAGTGGTTGACTATCGTACCACTTTTTTATGAACTTTACGATAGTGCGTTATTGAGAACTGACATCGAAAGTCTGGCGGGCGCCTCAGCCTATGGGTTTGAAAATTTGTGGAAGGGCAGGCGGTTTGCCAAATAGAAAGCGCTCTACCAGCTTGTTTATTCCGTATTAAAAACAGCGCGTACATTCAAAAACTCGTCAAGGACGCAGAGGATGATGACCAACTTTCTGGCACAATTACATTGCCTCATGCCTAATGTTATAAAGACATTGACTACACCTAAAAAACGCATCAGACCTACAATTTTCTTAATTGACCAGGACTCGTAAATTGATGACTTTTCCGAAAAAAAGCAACGATTTGAAAAATCCGACTTTTCGTAATCCCTGAAATTAGGAACGGAGGTTTGAATCTGGATTTGAGTTTGAACTGCACTTTTGGAAGCTAATGAGGTTCTCTTAATTGGTAGTTGAAATATTTCGACGTGACATGCAACATCAATATGATTTGTTGGGGAAATAAAATAGCTGCACTAGCACAATTACCTGAGTAATTATCAACAATAGGCACCGTTTTTTTTTCAAATAGGAATCCACGCAAGTGTGAGCAAAAATCCGTCTGTACCACGTAACACAAGCGCAACTACACCAAAACCCGCAACGTCCCAACAGAAACTGTCCAGAACTGCAGTGGGACACCGCACTATATTAATTGCAGGCTCGAAACGTAGGCGTGGTTTACCTGCTCAGCTCGTTCGACATTAGAGAGTCTGGGGAAGTTCTTGCCATGACCCTCACAGGTAAGCACCAGGGAAGAGAGGTGTGGGGGGAGGGAACGTATGAAGACAGGGATTTCCCGCAAGTTTTTAACCCTGAGATTTGGGGCTGTAAGGAAACTTTTTGGCGTCCTTCGACTTGGGGATTGCACTAAACGGGATAAGGCGCACTATCACTGGACTCTCACTTGACACACAAAAACGAGAGTAACCAACTAGCCGCAGTCGTAATCATGAGCACGTTTCATGAAATTATGAGGCTAATACAGGTATTATCATGAGAATGCAACTGTAACGTGGGAGGTACAATAAACGTTTCTGACGTATCAACTCTTTGACCATACGAGGATTTTTTAAAAAGAAAAGTGCAATAATCCTGCCTATTACTCCAGCCATAATTAAGATTCGACAGGCTTACGGTGAATGAGCGCCAGGATTGTCCTGAAATGCAGGAAACGATCACCACTTCTTCCTCGGCATGGTAATAAATGATGCCGTTCTTCAAGGTTTCAGATGCGTTATCATAAGAGTGCTCTTTGTATGCTAGATGCCCTTTCCGGCGTTTCCGCCTTGAAATTTTGCCACTAGAGACTCGTAACCGAGAATTCCAATGCTAATGTATACGTAATAACTCTGGCTTGAAATGAAAAATGAAAAGCAACTAAAATATAACAAATAAGATAGAAAAACGTAAGCAATGATTTATAAAAGAATAGTGGTTGTGGAGAAGATGACAACGGAAAAGGTAATATGCGGAATTGAAGATAAAAAAAGATAACAAATAAGAAAATGAAAGTATTTTATTATAAAATTGGAAAAATTAACTGCATAGTGGAAACGAGATTTACGATTGTTTTGGCTCGAATAGGTATTTTCTGTAGTGTAAGCTGTTTCAGGGGCAAATGCTGATATAAAGCTAATATCTCAAACATTTAGTCCTAATTCCAATCCTTATGGGGCAAACCTCGTAATGCGTTTCTGCCGTACATACGGCACCACCGCGCCACCAATCATTTAAAAGGATCCTCGAAATTTCTCTTTTCGGTATCATTTGATCTTTCTGACGGCAACTATGTCAGAAACCAATTATTCCATCGAAGAATTGGCCCTGATCGAAAAATTATGTATATTATGAAGCTCTGAAAACACATGATTTGCTACTCCAGGTAAGACAGCTAAGGGACCGAAGACCTCAACTAACGACGGGGGTCTGTGGAACGAAGTCCTACCACGAGGCTGACTCGCGTACCCTTTTTGTTTACAAGAAGGACACCTTTGTGCAAGCGCAGGTTGAAAGTTGCGTTACAAGGTCGCGCAAGGTTGATTAGGTGAGCTTAACCCGAGCCGGGTCCAAGGTCGTCGACACAGGTTAAACGAGGGCAACCTTGATTACTTTGTCATCCGTTTCGCTTAAGAGGGTCAAAGGAAGAGAAAGAAAGTGTAGGAGCAATCTAAGTACGGGGGCGGACAGAAGCTCGAGTCTGAAAGCACGAAAGGGAAAGGGGGTAATCGTTAGGGAGATTCAAAATCTTTCTTCAAATTGCGATCATTAACGTATTAAATCCTTCAAATCTCCCCAGTGATACAAACAATAATCACATTATTAAATTAAATACAAAATGATAAGTACTCTGTTAAAAATCTGAAGTATTTATCAAATATGTCCGAAGAATTCAAATGTTTAGGGATTCTGCTGGAAGACTATTCTTCACTAATTTGCAATAAAACTAGTTACAAGGTCTTGGAAGGAATGTACGAAGAATTTAGGAGTTGACCGTGTACAGGTTAAAGGCAAGTGATGAAGAAAGACGCAACAAGCTCAGGACAGGTGAAAATGCGGTGACGTCACGGCCCTTCCCAGAAACTAGCGAATTCTTCTGTCGGCACAGGTAGCGCAGAAAATAGAACTTTGGGCCCCCAGGAAGTGTTGGAATACTAAGTAGGGTACAGAACGACTGGGCTTATCCTTGACCGAGGGAAATTACCAATTTATTGCTGTAACATTTGCTTCCGTCTGATGGGTATTGTTCCCTCTCAGGGCAGTGATCCGTACAATTGTTACGAACTATTGGACCGTACCGTCAGCTGACATTCAAACGCATGTTCAGCGGAGCATTTGCTCTGTGATGAGCATTGCGTGGAAAGTTTTTCCGCGAGCCATGTAAGTTGTGTTTTGCTTGGAAACAGAAACGCAGAAGCGAAATTGACTTGTGCGTAGCTTTCAGTTCCACTTGTCCGGAGCTTTCAACCTGCTGGTTCAGAAAGTCACACCATTTCAAGGTGAGGCAGGAGTCAAAGGGCGACTTTCGAGAGTGAAAGTGAAACCTATACGAGGAGCTCGACGGAATCTTACGAACCAGTTTTTTGTCCCATGGCTAGCGCATTTTTTAAAAAATATACTTTTGCTTTCAAGAATTTGGCTACGGTCCAAATGTGGATTTGCTGGTCATTCTGAGTTCAAATTCATTGGATGGATCAAGCGATGAGAATAGACGATAAGGCTGGTAAGAATTTTAATAGGATGCCAAGGTTAAAGTACTAATGCTTCACATTAGGAAGTGTAAAGTCATAGTGAAGGAGTGTAAGCACACCGCTTACGTGCGCAATTGATCTTTTTTTTCAGGATAGTTACAATCCTTAACTTCCGGAGGCGGGGAAGATTCTCTTGTAAGGTAACTAAACTCTGAGCAGGAAGACCAACCTATACTGAGATTCCCAAGGTAAACCACTCTGGACGTTATGTAACAATCCAGAGGAATTCCCATGAACAGAGATCATCTTTCCGCGAAGCTGGTTTATACCGGTCAATTTTCCTACGGGGAAACGTCTAAGTTTCATAAGTGTATAGTCCAACACGGAACTATACATTGTGCTCACGGCTCATGCGAATTTGCAAGACAAGACTCGAAGACTTTTCTCGTGTGAATTCTGAATAACTTTACATGACCAATCCCCCCAAAATAAAATTTTAAAATATTCTACAGAAATTGGTGTGCTGTCTTCCGACTGCGCAGTAACTTCTTCTGACCTCGTCTCATAGGTTAGATAGCAAAAAAGGATGGGCTACACTCAATGTTTTTTTTCTTCACACAACAGCACTTATTTTCATGTATTAATATTATGATGCCTGTGCTTAATTTGAGGGCTATTTAAGTTCATAATTGTTGAAAAGCAATCGTTTATAAGCCGACGATGATTATGGAGTAAAAAAAAGCTTCAGATTATTTGGACATGTGTTTTTAAGTCTCGTTGTACTGGACGATTCTTGTCTCAATGGGCGACGAGAAAACACGGAACAGATTCAAAACACGCTTGATATTTTTTTTTCGCCTGCTCGATGAATCTTCCCCGGTGTTTCTCTCGTCTACAGAGCTATAATAGCTTACGTACGGCTTAATTGACCGCGTTCATTTCGTTGTCTGTCTCGGAACTCTAGGATACATCGCTACACGTTTTATGTCTTCTAACAGAAAAACATTCAAGTGACATTCAGAAGAACAGAAAAACATTCAATTTACAGGAATGTTCATCTCGTCTAAACCACGATACCCTTACGAACGTGCTAGTACTGGATACGCACGCACATGTTCTCAAGTAATAACCTTTACAATGCTAGAATGAAGCAGTAATGAATCTATTGTATATATCACGCACTCGTTCCTTCTTCTCATGAAACTACACAATCAGTTCTATTGTACTTATTGCCCATGATTTCTGCTAGTAATGTACGTTCGATTCACTTTTATGGATATTATATTCTCGAAACTTAAAAAGAGAGAAAGAAATTGCAATAACGAGAAAAAGTGAACAACACTTTTTTCCGATCCACCAGGCGAGTTCGGCGTAAAACTTTATAGCGCAATTAAAAGATTTTTCAAACAGGTGCTAGATTTTCCGCACAATGATGAGTTGATTAGGAATTACTTCGCTGGGAGTGAAACCCGACGAGTTCAGATATCTGCAATGAAACAAGTCACTTGAGCTTGTTCGTTTTTGGCAATCGATATGTGCTGTATACCAGAGCTGCTTGTTCTTGACTTTTGAATCGCCGATTATTGTATCGACTGTGTCTAATTTTTTGAAATGGAAACCAACTAATTGCAACAACAACAAAAAACATCATACCACGCGCGGATCAGGAATAAACTACGTAAATGTAGAAACTGTGTAACTATGTGACAATTTTTTTATAATAATTACTTCTCCCCCTCTCTTGCGTCAATAGAGCGCATACAATTTTGTTACACATTTTTTCGGGTGGATCTGCATTACACACCCTCCGTCTATGACAAGAGACTTGAAGTTTTGTTGCTTTCTCCTGACTTATCAGAGAAAGATGATCAATACCATCCTCAATTTTCGTATCTTGCACCTTGCGACCTTGAGTTTGGAGGTTTCTATGGAATCGCGCCACTCCTTTCTAACAACTCTTTTCTAAATGCTTGTTAAAAGGTTTCTGTATAAAATATGACTTCCAACAGAGATCCTTTGATCTAACCCCATGTCGCTTTGTTCAAACCCTGCATCGCCCAATTATCCGTTTTTCTCTTCCGCTCACTCCGTACCTAAGACTACGGTTCGAAACCAGAAGTTAGTTAAAAAAATCTTTTCGTATCCTCCACGGACGTAAGTAAGAATCTCTCGTCAAGCGTGGTTGATGGTTATCTGTCTGCTGGCTTGCATTTTAAATCTACCCAAAGAATGAAAAGAATAGCTTCGAAGCTCGTTTAGTCGACGCGACTAGGAAATGGCAGCTGCCCATAATTTCTTTCTTTCTTACTGGGTTTTTCCTCACACGTGGTAGGCCATTGGCACCGAACAGTCCTACGGATGATCTTCGAACTCCAAGCTACCACGCAATACATACTCCTGACCTTGGAAGATTGTAAAATGTTGCGTTTTCTGGTATTGTCTGACTCGCCTATGGTTGGCTAACGTTCGGTCACAGTCGGTTGGAAAGTACTGTCATAAATTCTAGGGGAAACATACGTATTATATATGCGTAGACGCTAAATACGTCTGCGGTATTTGAGTATACCTCCAGGAAGAAAAATTCATCGCCTAAGCCAAACACCTGCAAGGCGAGACGCAGGGGATATTGGCTAATATTTGCCTATACAATTGAATTGTTTAGAAAACGTAAAGAGGGATGCGTCAACATTTGATACCTTTGTCTCTGTGCAGTTTTCTGTGGAAATTTACGAAGCCATAAACCCTAGCTTTTTAAACTGTACCTTGTTGCAATTCATAAGGATGCAAGTTGTGCAAGAATTTTTGCAAGGAATGCCGCACATAAACCTTTCTGCGCAAAGAAGGAGGAACATTTTATTAATATTTAATATTTTAGGGAATTAATTTTGTGAACAGAAATTTTCGAAGGTGTTAATGGTTTTTGTATGGCTAATCGTTGTCTTATATTTTCCAAGAAAATTGTTGGTACATATGTCATTCGAAAAAAATGAAAGGAAAAGTTTTGGTGGCAACTGACCTAAAACAGAGTTTGTATGGGTAATTTGTCTACGTTGGGCATGTATATATAAACGAGGTTTCTTTTCCAAGAACTTGTGAAATCAACATTTATTTACTGAGATAGTATGCTAATTTTTTAAACTGCCGTGCGAAGTCACAGCGCTAAACTAACCTAAACATGTATTCAGTGTCCAAAGGTAAAAAAGCTATGGAGCATTTACATAGCGATTTTATATTCATATAAGTTTTCCGAATTGAAATTTTAAGTTGACCTCAATTTGTTTAAACAAGAGATGCGCAAGGAAAACAAACATTTAAAGTCCCACTTGTATAATTGACGTAGGTTTTCCCAAAAGCCGAAGGGAATACGTTGAATATCTTCGAAACGAAACCAGGAATCGACTTTTCCACCTATCACCACTGACACAATGTTAAAAGAACTCCGGCATTCAAAGGAATTCCAATCGAAAGTGAATTTGCGAACACAACAATACGATTTCTTAATGACAAATAGAATCTCGTGCATATTAAAACTGCTATGGGCATGCAAATTTCGTCAAAGTTGTGATTACTGAACTCATAAATACACAAGGGTTACCCGGAAATTTCAAATCATTAGTGACCAACACTTCGATATAGTTAGCTAAAACGGCGATTAAGAAACACTTGAAAGCATTCCAGTAATTTTTTAAGATCACAAACAGTCAAACCGAACTGTTGTTTATTGTTTCAATAAAAGCAGAACACAAATGTTAAGAATTTGAAAATACTGAGTACGACGTTAGAAAACGAAGTACAAAAAAATCCAAAAACGTCCTATCAGCAACTACTGTTCATTTTTATACCAATGTTATCTGACCAGGTACATTTATTATTATTATTATTATTTTATGTAAAGCCGTTTCACGAAGCGTTGGCAACACGCACTAGTGAAATCGCTGCAAATCAAAACCAATAATGCTTCGTTTGGTGCTGTAGCGCAAGAATTCATCTATAGTGCCAAGATTTTTTTCATTGTTTAAAATTTTGAGAGTGAAGAAACAATAGGAGTCTACTTCTAAGTCTTACTACGCATCAACTCGCCAACATTTTCCATCAATTTGCCCAAGTTGGAGTTTTTGAAAGGGTTGGCCAAACCTGTTATACAGATTGAACAAAGGCGAGCTTCTTATATATTATATATGAATTTTAAAGAATCACAGGCGAAATTGTAGGTCGTATTGTTTCTTCGTTGGACATTTCTTTCAACTCCTTTGCTATTTCGCCAGTAATACTCTGGCCAGTGTTCCCAAGCAAAAAATTACCCGAGCTTTCGTGAAAACTTAAATATTCTAATTACTGACACGAATTTGTACAATCGTTTAGCTTTTCATTTTCTCTTGGGAAGAAGCGACATAACCTTGAATTTATTCCTATTTCATATTTCTTTTCACTAGAGCGCATTTCCCTATCCCGCCGAAAATTCATGCGATACTTCAGCTACGAGCAAAACTACGACACATAGTACACTAATTAGCTTTAAAACTATAAAGACTATTGTGTAGCTATTGAGCCTCGAATGAATGCGACGTTTCTTGGGCCCTAAAGGCTTTAAAAAAATTGGCATTGACGGCAGACCGAAACTACACAAGGTCACAACGGAAAGTCGTACCCGCCTACCAAGCCCCCTTCTTTCTTCCAGGTCTACGTGCATATGTTTTTCTGTTTAAGGACGCAACAATCCCATTTTAATATGCAACACGACGCTGAGAAAGTCAAGGAAACCTTTCGTGGACTTCAAACTTCACCGGTTGGCGGTCTATCGGCTCGTTTGTGAATGAATCTTGTAAAAGGTTGGAAGAAAATGGTTGCCCTTGACAACTTTCTCGGGTCGGGGAATCATAAATTGCTGTGCACCAAACTCGCTCACGTGCGGCGTTTTCACGTTTCTTACACTCCTCAGCTCTTGTCTGGAGTTTACACGCATATACCTAACTCATGTGAGCTTAAAGAGGGGTCTCTATTTCTTATCAGGAATGCAAAGCTTCCCAGTGCAGTGAAAGCGTAAAGCAAGGGCATCCAATAAAATCCTCGCTTAACGATCACTTTTTTTACGATTACATCGTCTACCGTTATCCTTTCCATGAAAGCAGCTGTCAACCAAGAGATATTTTCGAAATCATTTTTAAACTTTTTTCTCTTTGCAATATAGAATCTATAAACGAGCTCTACTGATATCATGCTAAAAAAACGAACACAGAAAGTCTCAGGATGACAGCATCGAAATGTGATCGATGAGAATAAAAAAACAAGGCTTAGGTGCTTTATACGCCATTTCGTTTTCATTCTGCAATTATTACAATTGTCGTTACTAGCTTCTGCTACCGAACTTATGATTATTACACACAACTTCATTCGCTCTGTTAGCATTTTTACCGACAAGAAATCTTGTCATTCAAAATTGACTTTCTCCCGAAGGAAAATGTGAAATTCTTTACCGGTCAATTTCATATAGTGGGTGCGTAAACGGGATTGCAGACATTGCGTGAGGAAAAGAGATCGTTTAACGGTATTTCCCGTCATCCAAGTCTCATGGAACGGATGACCATCGTTATACGGAGGTTGGTTGTACTAGCTAAGCTAGGCAGTTTTCTAGTTGGTGGGGAAGTGTACAGGTGAAATTTTGTAGGGGGAGAACCCAGCCGAAAGGCTTCCTCCTCCCTCTCGTCTCCCCTTCTTTCCCGTAAGGTAGATTCCTTTTCCCTTTACCATGTGAACTATACTCCGAGGAGGACCTAAGAACTTGCGGCTGTGGCTTGGCCTTGGCCCACAGCCGTAAGATAGAGAAGACGTATGGCCGAATTTTTCTGAATGTAGGCAATTCTAGGCCAAAGCTGGACCTTATTATGCAGGCTGTGAATAACACTCGCCAGATGCTTTGAACAGCGTTAACAATATTGTTATAATGCAGTAGAGTACCGTACCTACCCCGCAATGGAGAAACTGAAAGTTGCCTTTCTTCTTAGGCCCGCTTTTTTACATAAATTTCCCTTTTCTTGGGGTTCCTAGGCGGTTTCTAGTTTTCCACGCCAACGGTTGCAGAAATGTAGAGTAAAGCCCCAGGAAAGCAATTTTTCAAATATATTAAGAGGGCTTCCACATTTCCTGGTGCGATTCTCGATTTTTAAGCAGTTTGGACAACGTACGACGTTAATGCTATGTTCGTTTCATGTTCCTTTACTGAGTAAAGAATGTGTAATATGATATTGCCATATAAGGACATGCATGTAATTATGAATATGTCGAAAGCTTTGGAATTCATATGAAAATTAACTAACCGGTTCGCAAAAAAACGTGTTATAAAACTTCAGAAGAGAACTTTAAAGAGTGTTTATGAAATGTTTATGGAAGGAGTTTATCCATTTTAGTTGTAGTCGCATAAGGATTTGCCTATCTCCATAGAAAAAAAAAATCCCGTTCAAAGTATTGCGACTGTCTAGTGCCGATACTTCGAAAGTGTAAGGTGTATAGCGACAATATCGGACACTCCCCCTTCAGTCAACTAAAAAAAGCATCGTCATTAGCATGAGGTAACTCAAGCCCACACGAAATATTTCCCACCATCGTCGTAAGCCATATTTGGTTTCACGAATCGGTTACAACGAACACATGAAGATTACTCCTCACGTGGCAGCAAATTCACACAAAAAATAGCTTTAGGGAATTGGCACTGAGATGTGTAGTGCTACGAGTTGCACCGTTAGGGCGAAAACGTGGGTAAAACGTGAATTCTGAACACGAACCACTTTCAATTTTTCTGTTCACATGCCTGGAAAGAACAAAGCTGTTTTTTACACACCTTTCGAAACATCTTCTGGAAAAACTGACATGCCTAGAGAATACAGTTGCGAAAATAGGTTCCTAATTAATGCGGCTCACAGCAGCCATTTTTTATTTGAAATTTTGTTTAAAAAATAACTTAAAAATTAAATAATAAACTTAAACTTTAAAATATAAACTAAGAAGTATAAACTTACAAACTAAACTTAGAATTGAACTTTAAAATTATAAACTTAGAAATTAAACTTAGAAATTAAGCTTTAAAAGTACAAACTAAAAAAATAAAACTTAAAATAAGTAAAATAAGTAAAATGGAGTTAAAAATTCAAATGTACTTGTAGCAGTCTGAAGGCAGAAAATTTTATGTATTATATACTGTAGTGACATTCAAAGATGTCACTCGGCTTTAAGACTGTTCTATCCTATAGAAAGAAATAAGCTAATTAAAACCAACAAGGAATGAAAAAGAAACTAATTTATACGGAAAACTTTTCTCTTACTTTCATTTCTCCGATAAGGATTTCGTTCACAAGTGTGAAACTCATCGGGAGCACCAATTAATGATCGCAAGATTAAGCGATAAGTGACACCCTAAAAGTCATTTCCTCGCTAACCCATCGAGAACGCAACGATCCTTAGAGTATAGATCATACAGGTTGTCTTCTGAACGAAAGCGAAAGTTTCAGACTCTAGTCATACAAGTTGCGTGTTGGTAAGTCGTTGAAGGGTGGGAAAAGAGGGTGGGAAAATGGAATTCGGGTGGCTTAGGCTGGAGCTTGTCTTATGGTACCACCCCGTAGTTGGCCCACCTTGAAGCACCCAAGCAAGCAGCACGACTACGAACACACCTGACTACTTTAACTAGCCCACTTTTTCGAAAGAGAAAAAAAAGAAAGAAAGAACTCCCAGAGAAAGTGAAAGTGGGCTCTCTCGGTGTGTGCCGAAACTCCCAGCAAATAGCAAAACACCTTATACCTTCCCTAACTCTACTCTAAAGCCTTTGTTAGCCTTGCCTTATTCCTACAGTCTCGCGACACTTGATTGGGACGTTTACAACCACGAACTACAAGTTTCCGTAAACTTTTTTAGACCCTATACACGAATATTGGGGTAGGGCAATTTTTTTATTGTTATTGTTTTTTGCCAGGATCGACCTAGCAAACCCTCAACCAGTTGTAGGAACTAATTCACTACCATTGCTATAAATTATATGATCTATTGTCGTTTTGAGCCATTGTAATAAAGTCAGAAATGTGTATTTCTTTTCACCAGCTAAGGTAACGCCCCCCATGCGGCAAGAGACGCAGACAGCAATATGACAATCTAATGGCGGAAATCATGAACTCCTTACCAAATTTCTTTTACGGACGTATTTTACGTCAGGACTTTTATATCGTGAGATTAAAACAAGAATTACAGGTTTCGTTTTTGGCAAGCTCTCGTAAAGTAGATCCTGGAAGCCGCAAAATTTATTGCACATTACTTGCTTGCATGTTAGGCTAACATTGCACGTTCTTCGCTTTGGCAGGGCGCAATGATTCACGGAACATTAGAGTTCGCACAAAATTTAGAAAATGGAATAAACTTTCCCACTGATTGTCTCTTCGAGGGAGATTTAAAGTAGAACGATAATAAGAAAGGAAGGTTGCATTGTGGAAGCAAAATGCTGCGATTGAATAACTGCCCGAGAAACTTGGGAGTCAAGAAACCCCGCCCGGATTTGCTTCTTTTATCGTTTCGTGTTTTGTTCTTTAGTTTTCCTCGTTTTCGCTATTTGCTTCACTTCTACTTTCTGTACATTAATACCACTCGACACACTTCTTCTTTCTCAAGAAAGTGAAAAAAGGGGGTATTGCTACGACTTGCCTAATTACAAAAAAACACGTCTGGCGCTTTTGGTATTGTATAATTTTCCTGCTTCAACAAGAGAGAGAGAAAAAAAGAAGCGGAGTTGCTGCATCAGTTCCTCGTATACACGCTGACGACAGCGAAAGGAAAAGTGTGCTATAAAGTCTTTAGAATCCCTCAACTCGACGGTCGTTCCTCTTCCTACCTGGTGAAATCGAAAGTGCAACCTAGCCAAGTGTGTCAGCAAGAACGGACTATTGGAGTTAGCTCCCAACAAAAGAAAGATGAACCGGTACTGCCTGGATATGCTAATACACAACCAGTACTCGATATTTCTTTTTAACTGAGCAGAACCGGAATGTTTCTGAACCAAAAAAGCTTGTTGGAAAAAAAGAAAAAAATCGGAAGTATCCTTCATATAAGCAATGTTTGATTTTGCCGTAAAGTAAGATTGAAGAAAGGAGGCTTTCTGCAGCAAAATTCACATTTCACACGAAATGAGACTCCGTAGAATATTGGCAAATTATTCCCTAAAAATTAGATAAAAATGTTTACGAAAGGAAAGGAAGTTGAGCTAACGTTGTCACGTCTTGTATATCATCAAAGATAATATTATATTTAATGACAATTTATTTTGCACAGCACATACTGAGGAAGGTCAATGTGGAAAAAAGCATCTTCATGTTTATTCAAAGAATTTTCGAGTTGCGAAAGTTTGCTCTACTTTTCCGTAGAAAAGAAAGCCAGTTTTAGCCACTTGGAGCTCGCAGACAAAGTCATTCTTAATGAGAATTTATTTTTGTTGATTCCGACACATTGAGTAGTACACGGGTATCGTAAGTGCACTTTTGTAAACATGGCGAATTTCACATGCAGTGCCGGTTTCAGCGCCAATGTCACGTGGATGATCATATCTACACGTTTTGACAACAGTAAGAGTCAAAAATGCTAACCATCACGCAACTAATTTACATTTTAATGTCTTACTAATTTGTCTGGGCGAAAGAACCTCGCTTTTACAGATTATCTCATACAGAAAATAGATTATAAAATACAGAATATTCATCGCTAAAACCGCGCTAACATTGCAAGTTCAATAAGTTAAAGACCTCAAATATTTCAAAACAAGAAACACTTTAGTGTTAGGTTAATGAGTAAAATTTATACATGTTATTCGTGAACTTCGCATCTGTTACGCCTGTTGCGTTCATTCTTCAGTCGTCGAACTTGGTCAAACTGAGAGGACGCAACCTGATCTTTACGAGTTATTTATACCAGTTTTTTCTTAACCTTGCGGTACAAAATGGAAACCAGCGTTGTGCAAAGTGTGTGTTACCTTGAAAAGAAGGTTGTAATTTTGCTAAAGCTGTTTTGCACCTTTCTCCAGCAGATTTATTACCACAAGAATAAGGACGCGTGGCAACAATTTACAAAGAAACCCTTTACCAGAAAAAAAGATTCATACGAAATAGGGCACTGTCATCACACTATTTCCAAGTTACAGAATACTTTCATTGTCACAATGCAAAAGTTGATTAAATTTCGCGCATCCATCTTTCAAGTGTATTTTTGTTTCGCAATTTGTTTTTCTTGTTTGGTTTGCATTTTTACCCTAGTCAGGTGTTTCCTTGGAAATAATGTCAACTGTGTTACGTGGAACAAAATCCGATTTTACGAACCTTCCACTTAACGAGACCTTCCCCACACGGAATAGAAGTAAACCGAGATTTGCCTCTATTAATTCTGGAAGAAAATTAACAAACCTTCAGACCTATCTTGAAACGAACTAAACACAAATAGATCACTAACATGAATGAAACGGTTTGCGGAAGTAGATAATCGTCACACTCCCGCAGATGACAGCTTTACTGGTGTGTGTATACGATAAAACGAACTTGAACATGCAACCGTGTTCTCTATTTGGCCTTTTATGACTTCAGTTCATGTTTTTCCTGTGCTGTAAACTTGCAATCGTATTTTCAAAACTCCCAGCTGTGAAAAACGTCAATGAAAATAGTGTATTATTCCCAAAACGAAATGCGTAAAAATCGTAAAACACTAGTCCAATTATGAATTCAAGAAAAAATTATACCGTTACCTTTATCTTAAACCTTAACTTTGTACTAGATTCGTACTCATATTTTATTAATAATTAAGTATTTTACATTCCGCCCCTAAGTAAATAGTTAGGGATTTCATCGAATAAACATCCATTTCAACGTTTAGCCTGCTCAACACTCATTATTTCACGACTTAGCACAGAATATTATGGTATCATTCATCCGTGAAGAGTTATATTTCTTTACTGTCTTTTTTCTTCGTCTACAATTTTCAATGTAATTCGACAAAGAGAATTACCCAGAAAATATAATCCCATTTACAATCATTTCAACGCGTTATACATAAACGTCACAGGAAGAAAGAGTAGGCTATCGATTGTGCGTTCAAAACGACGTCCGTTTCATTTTGAGAGGGAAGGATGCCACTAGATAAGGAAGTTCAGCGTTTGTTTGTACTAGTATCCTAAACTGCTTCGTGAACCTCGCTTAGCCTAATTTCCTTGTATCTCTTTTTCTTCCACATTGCTGTACCTTAGACTTGTTACCTTTTTTCCCTCAATTCTCTTATTTTTCCGCAGTGCTGCGCAAGGTCAAAAAGAAAGCCAGGGCTTTTGCTTTCTCGCACGTTCATCATAATATACCGGTAAGAACTTAGGCTTATCGAGATCCCAGCTAGTCAAGCTGCCCAGGCCTCCCCCCCCCCCAAATTTTACAAGGAGAGATTTACAAGAATGCCAATACAGAATTGTCGTTTGGCTGGGGCTTTCTTTCTTGATCTACGCCTCCTACCCGTTGAAAAATCCAGGAGAAAAGAGAAAGTGGTTCCTTTCCAAGGGGACCTTGAACATACTGGAACTAACAAAATATTCCCCGCCAACCCCACAACCACCGCCACTTTGGGAATTTTTCAATTCAGGTACGAGATCCCAGAATGGGAAGAGAGGAAAAGCTGTCCTCAGCTTCCATTTTCAGCTCAAGTGCGAACTGAATCATACTCAACACTCCCCAAGGAAACGTTTCCTTTTTTAGCTCTTTATCAAGTCATTTTTTTAAGACATTTCGTCTCTAAACTTGCAAAGGATTTCCATAAGCTTGCAAGGAAACCATAACATTAAACTAAGAAAGCTGATGGCAAGACAAACAAAACCACATCGTTACACGTCCGCTAGAAAGAGTTTGTGTTGGTGAACAACGTAAGCTCTATTACACAGGGCATGTAAATTTCTTTTTTACAAGCAAACAGAAGACCTCGTCACCTGAGAGTGACGCAAGACGCACAACAGTAGGAAGAACATATAAAAAAGAAGCAACAAAAGGCACTAAGAAAGTTTCGTGTTACACATTAATTATGTCCGAGAGGAGCGTGTAAATCTCCGTGAACATCTGGTGTCATTATAACTGCCCCCTTGAGTGGCACGAAATTTTCTATTTTCTTGCGAAATCTAAGTTTTATATATCAGCGCACCATATGCGCGTCAGCTGGCGAAAACCAAGAGAAAAGAAAAAAAAGGTCACCCACAGCAACAGAAATCGAAAGTTGGTTTCACTTTTACTACGGGTGGTTATAGCCAGCAAAGGCTTTACAAATGAGATAATAACAAAACAAGCATGCGAAACAGTTTAACAGAACCTCAAGCAGCGATGAAAGCCCGTTATGCGAATATAACAAGTTGTTAACGTTACAACAAGTCATCGCATATCGAGGCCATATGTATTCCAAACACTTCCTTTCCTGTACTTCCATTTCTCGTAACTTGACCTAGATTTTCGCCAACTCATCCCTCGCAGAAAACGCTTTTTTATTTTCCCTTAAAAAGTCGAGATATTACTTTTTATAACTTCTTGAACGGAGTAAATTGAAGTAAGTCTGCAATTTATTTCAATGGGGCAACCCAACGCGTTAATTATCCGATGGAGCGTTATCTGACGCTATATAACTGACATGTAAGTATTTCGGAGTGAGCTGATCCCCGCTTTCTATCACTGCGAACAATATTTTTAAAATTTTATTTAAATAAAATATGTATCATTCTGTGTCAAAGTGACTCCACTGTAATATACTGTGTATATTTAACTTTGACGATACGTCTTAGATTTAAGAGTGCATTGTCTTAAATTTAAAATCTGAAGGAAAAATCAGAGGATCCTGAAAAGTCTCCTAAACGTAATTTCTTGAATGATTTTCCCACACGAGTGAAAACAGACCCTTAGACCGCGCACTAAGCGTGACTCAGCAAAAGAATACGAACAGCGCTAATGCCTGGCAAAACGCAAAACCAAGGTTTCTTCCTGGGAAAAAAGATGTACCCGATGTGCGTCTAAGAAATGGCACTGCACTGTGGTTACTTATAAGACTTACGTAACCGAGAACAATTGGTGCGAGTTTTTGCACCTTATGGCACTCAGCTCCGGAAACTGTGGCTGCGCCAAAACTGCGATCCATTTTGGCCTTTACACTGAAAGTGAAAATCCTCGCGAGAGAGTGAGACAAGGACGTGACGACAAAGAAGGAGAAAACCATATACGAAGTAACACAGTACTGACCTTGCCTGGGGTGCCAAGGTGAAAAGACGTTTTTACAACAAAAAGTGGGTTGGGGAAAAGAGTGGGGTTGACATATGGTGAAACTAATATCCGGACGAATCGTTGCTTGTCAACTTAGACAAAAAAAAAGAAACTGCCGCAGTTGTGTACTAGACCAACACATCTAAGTTAAAATGTCTTTGTTTTACGTTCTCTTTGCACGGTATACGAACAAACTAAGGCTGGATTACGCAAATAAGGAAAATTTCCGTTATATCATTTCTTCTACTCTTTCGCTGAAATACTATGTAGTTACACGTGATGTTTGAGTTTCTCATTCCAAAAGGAAACACAAATAACGGCGCGCCTACACTGAATCTAGAAAAAAAGAAAACCATTTTCTAGCTTAAAGAATTTTGGTCTTTTCGTACTATGATTGTCATGTATGGTCGAATTTTATTCTTTCCTTATTTCGCTACTGAAAACTTCTGTGATTTTTGGAATCCGAGACGCAGGGTTGTTAAGTCTGGAAATGAAGGACTAGAATTCTGCGAAAAATTCCCAAATCTTAACTTCAGGCATCCTTTGGGAATCGAGAAAAAAGTGAGGCTGACCTTCGCTTCGAAGGGAACCTTGCTTTATATAGGTGATGAAATTAAAGAAGAACCAAGGTATTCGAGGTTGAGTCACCTAATTATTACTCGCGTAGGTCTAGGTTTTCCCTTTCTTTGTCGAAGAAGGGGAAATGTGAAGTAATCAAATACTTTCCAAGTCCCTAACAAGTTTCTTTTGATAAAAACCAGTTTGTAAGTTTACTCGACACGCCTACTTTTATGGATGCACGTACTTTAACATCACAAATATTTTCCTTCTTTTTCAGTGAAGTTATTTTTAGGCAAGGGCGGTTTAACAACCAAGGGATAATTGGAGGGTATTTGTTATGCCAGGCTAAAATAAACACAATGAAGGACTTAAAAAAACTCGATAAAAACCCAAAGGATGGCTATTATACAATTCGTTCTTATATAATATGCGGTCTACGCACATGTGGTCGAACTCGGAGTAAATGTTTCACTCCTTTTTGCCCACGAGACTCAACGATTGCTCCTGCAACTTATATAACGTTTTCACTTGCATATAAATGTTGCGCAAACAATGCACCTGTATTGGGCAAGGTTCTAATTTCCGGTAACTCTTTCATTCGAGCGAATGCACTGGAATTAATATCCGTATTGTTCCAATTATCTTCATTGCAGTAAGAAAGAGCGCAAACCGAAATTACTTATTTTTCCATTGGCTCTATCACGATACTTATTTCGCCTTAAAAAAGGCAATAACGTACAGTAAATTAGTAAGACAAATAACGTATAGTAAATCCATTCATTTAATGGATACTAGGATCACTCATAAACTACACCGGAGGAGCAATTACACTTTTTGTTATCCAATGAAAGCGACTGCACAAATTGGTCTGAATATGACATTCCCATGCTCTGTTTTTCCTCGTTGCTTGTGTGAGTAAAGATAAAGCTACTCGAAATCAGTTCTTTCCAAAATCCCATGCCTCGTACTAGAAGAAAAAATAGCTTTCCCATAGGCGTGTAGATCGCTTGCTCTCATTAAAAAAATAATA
Organism: Triops cancriformis; assembly: GCA_020615345.1. Taxonomy (NCBI): domain Eukaryota; kingdom Metazoa; phylum Arthropoda; class Branchiopoda; order Notostraca; family Triopsidae; genus Triops; species Triops cancriformis. Next base: position 65,139 of record JAHZNP010000263.1, read on the forward strand.
ATATTACTTACCCTTCAGCGAACGGAGTAAGAGAAAAGATGCCGAGGATAAACTGTGCGACAATTTGGATCGCGAGCTTTGAATAACCGAGAAGGACTGCACTTCATGAAGCTTGTGTTGTGAAAGACAAACTACTGCTACTGTGCTTTAATCCGTTTCCTGTAAATTGTTTCCATTCCATTGTCGAGCAGGGCTCTTTCATCAGGTTGGATGTTTGAAGACGCAAACGTAGCTTAATCCGTCTGGAGAATATAGCACGCTTGCAAGAAGACGTCATAAGAAGGAGATAAATCGGTCAACTACCGGTTAAAGTGTCGCCCCTTGCGGCCAGTCCGAAGACGTAATTCGTTATTCGCGGACAACGGGAACACTCCGCGTTTACGCAACAACTATGATACAAACCGAACTAGGCTGCGGTCCCACTAGCCGAATAACTACGGTTATTATAACCTTTTCCTTGGAAATCTGTCACTTTTCCTATTCCTGGGACAGCGATTTCCAAAGAAAAGGTTATAATAACCATGGTTATTCGGCTAGTGGGACCGCAGCCCTAGGCGAAATCTGATTCCTTTTCACTGCAGTTTTTACAAGACATAACCGACGAGAAAGGTAGCGACGGATTACTACAACTCAGGTGACAAAAAAGGGTTCCCGCGCAAGCAAGGGTTTATCGTCGTAGAAAACTTCGCGGCGCGAGTACTGTAAATTCAGCATCTTCTTTTGGGAGGGACCTTAATCCGAAATAGCTGGTGTAGATTGTCGTAAGATTCTTGTAATGAGTTGTCCTTACTTTGGCTTCGCAAAGAACGAAAGGTTTCACGAAGCGAATTATTCGCTGTTACGGAAAATCGTAAATGGGTATCTGAAAGAATAGGCGATTGTAGCAATCCGTTCGTCGCAATACTTGATAACGAGGGTTCTACAATATCGAGGCTCGGTTAATGGCTGTAAGCAACTAGATGAATGAAATTATCCCCAAGGACGGTTCGTGCAATTACAATTTACTCGGAAGAACGTGTCCGTAATGGGAACCGACTTCCATGACGACAAGAGATACTGCGCTACATTTACACGGACAGAGCGCTGTATTAACAACTGAATTATACTGTTGTAAAACGTGTTGTAATTTGAGTAATTTCATTCCCCTTGTTATGCTGAACGTTCAAAGAAATAGCTGCGATGTTCGTACGTCATTTGCTCACGTAAAAGATTTAGCAACGTGTCCGTAAACAAGGTTCGTTTGTTAAGAACTTAATGCAAAATGAAATTCAATAGCCAATTGGCAGCACCGAAGGGACCAACGACCGCTGGGACGATACCTCAGGCCGCCTGTTGAATACTGCTAGAAAAGAGTGTGATAAATTCTACAGTATTGTCTAGAAAGACCTTGACCACCTTTGCCAACTCAAAAGCGAAGCTTTTCCAGCGTCAGACAGTCTTCACTTTGTCGAGAAATAAAAATGATACAATAGAATTACAAAGGTCCTTACTGTAGAATATAAATACTTAAATAAAGATTAACCTACGGCAGCAAATTGACTTCCACTGAAGAGAATTGGTTCAATCACACAACTTGTGATGTGTTGTAAACATATTTTCTAGAAACAGGAAGTCGCGTTATTTTCTCATATGGTCACGTAATTTCTACAACTCACACCGCATTACTACCTCCCGAGACCTTGGGGTTTAAAATCCTTTCTATGAATTGACACACGAATTATAGGAGTGATTTTATGTCAGGAAATTATGGGAACTCATTTTTCCTTGTTAAGGTGTGTTTCGCATTGCAGTGAGTATTTCCGCGACATTAACAACAGCTTCTAGAACACCTGTGGGCTGTCCCGGCCGTCTACTTTAGAACGAAAACTTCGCATTCGGAGAAAAAAAGGAAACTAACATGCTATGAATAAAACTGTTTATTAAAATTTCCTGGACGTCCTAAACAAGCGTTGCTTTTCCAGTGCAAAATAATGCTATAATAAATCCTTGCTTCTAGCTTAGCTAACAATAAATCACTAATAAAAGCTGTCCATGCCACGTTAATACCCGCCTTGACTTCTTCACATCAATACATTTCGTAATTTTTTTCCCTTATAAGAACATCACAAATGGCAGAAAGCACCCATTGTCGCAATGCTAAATTCCTTGTTGAAAAGTACAAATGAAATAAAACACCTGAAGAGAGAAAAATATGATATTTTCACAATTTTAATTATTTAATTTCCATTTGTCCGCAGCTTGGCGTCTCGCGTCAGGCTGCAAATGACTTTGAACTCCTCCTAACACGGATACAGTCGCTTCAGTGGCTAAAATGATTGGTTTGACTACTGTCGACGGAATCTGGCGCAAAACACCTCCTACCGCGCCTGTCATACCTTTCTGCTCAGCTTCTTCAGAGGCTACACGAACGAGTGAATGAGCCGTCTCACCCAAACCCTTCAAAACACAAAAAAATTATAATAATGTAACCCGTTGTTTCGATAGCAAACTACCTCTCGAACAACTTGAAGCGCCTGCGCTAGACCGTCTCGTAAATCTGAAGGTACCGGCTGTCTTGTTCGCTTTCCCCGACCTTTGGACCAAGGTCGGTGTCGTTTTACACTCGGGCCAGGAGAAACTACGTCGTAAGCTGTTTCCGCTGCGCTCTATGCCAATAAAACGAATAATAAAAACCTTCCAGTAAAGCATATGAAATAAGACACAATAAACACAAAACAACACCAACGAATCTAGTTTCTATGCTGTTGATTTAAAACAAAAACTAAACATGGAATACTTACCAAGCAATCAATAAGGTACAAAATAAAACAAAATTGCGGTCGTACTTGTAATGTTTCCACCAATCTGGACGTGAGTTCTATAGCAGCCAGGGCGGCTGACGTCGTGAAAGCGTGCGCTCCTTTTTGTAATCCTCGTACTATTCTCCCGTCCTTCTGGTATTGCTCAATAGGCAGCCAAAACAGGTCTTTTACACCTTGGACTGTCAAAAAAAGAAAGATACAAAAGTTAAAGCTACGAGAACCTAATTTTACGAACCAGTTCCTTACTTAATTGTACGACAGAGTGCATGGGACCCACACCGCCCAAAATATTGGGCAACTGGTGTTTCTTGATGTCCAGAAGCCATTCGTTAACCGCATACGCGACTAATCGATCGGCACCCAGTAAACCGTGCTTGTAATACAAGCGCTTTAAGGTTAGCTCCGAGCAATGGAGTTGTCCTAAACCGACCAGTAAGCCCGCTAATGATCCCTGACTTAAATCAACCCTTTTCCCATGATAATCAAGCCTTATGGGCACATCTGGGGCAAACGTAAAAGATCTGAAAGATACGAAAGAAAACGTATTAACTTATTAAATCACGAAATAAAAATTTGTAAGACTGTAAACAAATAGTAAGTAAAACGAACAATAGAAGTAAAACTTAGAAAGAAAGCAAAGTGAGAAATGAAAACCAAAGGTAAGATAGCGACACTGAGTATTATAATGCAATAATCAAGGGTCAAACTGAAGGCAAAATGTACCTGAAATAAATGGGTGGACCCGCAGGCTCGATTTCTTCTTGAATGCTATTTTCAGATGGTGTTCGCCGAGGGGACGATGAAGAAAAGGAACTCGCTGAAGACGACTTTTTGACCGTACCATCACTTGAAGCTACAGTCATCACCGGAGCAGCTGACACAGGTCGCGGCGATGCATTATTGCCATCTTCCTCTAGAGAAATAATGTAATCGTTAATTCGCTCAAGCAGCAGGTAAGAACAAAAGTTTACCATCTTCTCCTTTCCCACTGGCAATATCAGTAAAGAACTGAGTTAAGAATACCAGTGCATCTTGGTCTACATGAAGTCTCAGAGGAAGTATAGACACCTTTAATGAACATTCTTGCGCATTTAACGTCGGATCGGGTCGGATATGTAGAGCTTTGACAACCACCTTAAAATGAAACCAGCCAAATAATAAAAAGATATAGTTAAAAGTTTTGAACAAAATGACGGTGACAATTCATAACAGAGACTAGGAAGAATAACAAGAGACTTACCATATTAGCATGACTTTGCCGAGGCCGTGCGTCGGAAGAATCCATCGACAGAAACTTGTTGATACCTGATGCTGCTAACCGATCCCGGATTTCTACATCCCCAATGATCAGCACTTGCCGAGAACTTTGAGTAACATCCTCTGGGTAAAGTTCATGTTGAAACCGCACCTAAAAACCCAGAGTTTAGTTTGCACTGACAACCCAAGACTATATACGCTCATTTACTTTAGTAAGCTGTAACTCCATTAAAACATCTAATAGTCGTCCTTTCTCGCTTTCTTGAGGCTTTTTAACCGGCACAAACCCTGCTTCACACTGGGTCCGCTGAGAATCCACTTTGGAAAACGTTACCGTCGTTACACGCTTGTCCCTTTATAGATAAATAATAAAACAATAATTATGAAACAACTACTTCAAACGCATTGTCAAGAAAAAAAATAGGCGATAATTCGTCACAATTCAAGGATAAGTGTACCCATCTTTGTTTGCAGATTTCTTCGCGCCTTTTTCAGGAAAGTCACGACCACCATATATTTGCCAAATAAGCGACATATCCCTTAGCGTATAGCGCACCAAAGGAGTTGGGAAGTGTCGAGGGGATTTTAATTCATCTCTTTTGCCCAACGGGATTGAGAAATGATTTTCAATAACTCGCAAAGGACCTTCAGCTAGCATCCTTATCGCCGACTCGCCACTTCGTGGCTGAAATGAACAAACAACCATTAAAATGTCTGGACAAAAAATTTTAAATAGTGAATCTACCGAAAAATCTATGTAAAATATAAATGCTAAACTAAGCTAATAATGAGTACGGTAGAGTTCGACAAATATTGAGAACCTTTGGATTCGTACACGAAACATTTTCCAATTATTAAGAAAATACACTCTTAATGCACTAAAGTAAGAAATACACTCTTGCATTACTCGAACGCCAACTCCTGGATCGTTTTCTAATAGGCAAAATTCTTCTTCTTCCTCACTGCAGGCCGCCGCTTCAAGCAAATCAGCCAAAGTATCATCACTCCATTTAGTCTCCAATTTCTCGTCCTCATCTTCTTTAAAGAGCATTCTTGTGTTCTCCCTTTCCGTCGCAGTTCTCTTAAAAACCACGTTTGTTTCATCAGGAAAGAAAAAGACTTCAGTGGGTTTCGCCGCACTGTTCGGCGTCAGTCTTTGTCTTCTTTCTTCTTCTAGATATTCACCCGTGGCTCTTGATGGGCTACTATCTTGCATTGCTTCGGCCATCAAGTCATGGACATGGGCTTCTACATCAATATCATCATCCAGGTCTTCTTCCTTTTCTTCCAGTACACTCGCCGGCCTCTGATGATTCGTTCCCACTTCGCTGGAATCTTCCGAAAGAACTTGGTCGTCTACAAGATCACCGTCGTTGGACAAGTAGGTGAGAAGTTCCAGTAAAAGCCGGCAGGAATCTGCGCAAGTTTTGACATTGAGTTTATGCAAGGAAGCCTGCAAATCGACCAAGGGCTTTTTCTTGGTATTTTCGTTGCTATCTTGGGCTGCTTGGGTCCGGAGCCACAGTTCGAGCAGGTCAAGTTCCACCACGCACACATAGTCTTTGTGAACTTGCAGCTGCCCACAACTGACGCGATTAGAGAGGTGCAAAGCCGCGTCTTCCACGACGAAACGTAATAACGAGCTGCAAGTTTGCGCCACCAAATTCGAGGAGAGGCTAAACGTTCCTAGAGTCATCAATGCTCTTCCGCAAAGGTACGAAGGCCTGAAAACCATACGTAAAAAGGGCTAATGGTAAAATGGACACGCTAATAAATATACATAGAAAGTGGTCTTCTACCGTTACCTGTAATCAATTGCACAATTGCCCAAATGCAAATGTAGCTCAGTTACGACCGTAGGAGGCTTATAGCCTGCCACTGGGTAATCGATAACGTCCAAGAATTCAAGCAATTGTGTTAACCAACTACGGGAAGTCGGTTGCATTCTGTGCCGGAGCGTCGTATTTCGTAATCCCACTGCCAATTTTAATGTCTAATGAAAGAACATACAGCATTATTGGTTAGAGAAGTTTCTTATACTAAGTAATTGCGACGTCTTTACTTTTACGTGGTATCGTTCATCGACATGGAGTTTTAAAGCAACAGTCAGTTTGGGTTCATTTTGGTCGCCCCCAATTTCAGCTGTTGAAGGGTATAGAACAGGATCAAGTCGCCTAGTGCGCGGTCCTGAATCGCTAATTTGTACTAACGGATCATCGATTTCGATATGACCTGTTCCAAATGTGACAAGTTATGTAAAATAACAGATTCCAACTTTCTATTACTGCAAATGCTAGCTCACCTTGGTGGTTTAGAAACCCTTTTTGGGACTGCAGATACAAGAAACTCAAATTGGAGTTGCCTTGAAAACCAGTAACAGAAAAGAGCGTAGCGTCTTGTAGAATGACTTGAGCTTCACCACGATGTGTCAAGGAATAGCCAACCACATCTTTAATCGGGGTAGACGCAGTGCACGTTCCCTTCCCGATGTTTAGCGTAATGCAAAGTTTGCTAGGTGCTTCGGAACGTTTCGAGGACGCCTTTACCACACCAAATCGTGATTGAAAGACTGTGTCTAAGCTGTCAGGGTCTTCCGAATCAGTGTCCGAATCTACATCAATCAGTGAATAGAGCAACAGCAATGATATTATAATATAGATATTACCATAAATGCCAGATTTGCACATCATAAACATGCTATTCGTTGTTAGAGGCGAACCTACAGAGAACGCAGGCCTGAAAGGAGGCAAAGGAGGTTGCAATTTGCTCGGTGAAGCCACGTTAGGATACGAGGGTGCCGAAGGTTCCCATAGACACAAGTCCGTCGATAGCCTGGTGAACAATATAAGGTAAAAAAAAGCTGAAACTAAAACTAAACTTACGTTAGTTACTAGTAGCTTTAATAATTCTTAAAAATACTTTCTTGTGAACATTTCTCCGTGTAACTAACTTTCAAAAACATTTTCCTTGCACTGCCTCTGCAACATTTTAATATTCCAGAACAACAGGCCCCAGCCTACGACCAGAAACAAAAATGAAATAAAGAAAGAATAGATCACGTAAAAAATATTCCGTACACTGTGGAATAATTGACGTGATCATTTATTTTAACTGGAAGTCTTTAGACACATAGTTAAAGAAAATTTAATCAATTTTGCATTCAAAAGTTAAATATTTTATTTCCTAAGGAACAGTGTAATGAAATCAAGCATTCTTTTCACAAGCGATTTAAACATTAATGAAAATTATTCAAACCAGTTATGTATATTACCTGTTATATATCTGCTCATAAAACTGTTTGGAAGGTAAATGAATTTCTGCTTCGGGCAAAGAAATTTCGATATGGCATAAACAGAGTCTCAAAGCTTCTTCTCGGAACTCTGAAAGTTCTTGTTGATTCCCTGGCACAACCAGCTCGTCGATTTCACCTACAGAAAAGAAAATTCTCTTAACTAAAGCTAAAAGAAAACATATCATTGTTAAATTAAAATACTTGGAAGACAAGACACAATAAATATGAAGAAACGAGAAAATACGTAAGGAGAAAAAAGGGAGTACAACATTGCAATTCTAAATCGAGCTCTACGGTAAATGCTATAGAATATTCTGAAAATTTGCTTTACTGTCATCTTTAAGGTGCTGCCCTTTATGAATAAGTCGTTTCTTCCCAAAGGGGGACGGCTCAGATTGCGTCGTTTTGAGCAAGGCTTCGCCTGTAGACATGGTCATCGAATCAGATCTGTCACCAAAACGATACGACACGGAATCATCAGAGTCTTCGTCGATTTCCTGATGAACAGATAAGCCGGCTCCTGAATCGGCGCGCGTTAAGGTTAAACTTAACCTCGGCAAGTCTAAATTCCCGGCTGATTGGGACATGTCCACTGTCCCGCCCTCGGGTGCCGTGCACCACAGAAACGGCACCCATTCCGCCAGTCGATTTTCCTGGTACAGCGCCTTGGCGGAATTACAAACGAGGTGAAAAGTGTGCGAGTCATCGGAGGGTTTGAAGTCTACGCTAACCACTGGCTTAAAGAACTGCAAACGCAAAATATCTTCCCGCAAACAGCGGCGCCACCAAGGAATTCGTTTTAGCTCGTGTACGGGCCGCAGGTCCGGTATCGGAAATCGTATGTTAAGAATCAACTCCGGGGCAGACAACTGCACGCATGTCGAGACGGCGTCAGCTTCTAAAACTCGGTCCAGCGTACAGTTGGAATCGTACACCGACGGCGATTTGCGCAAGACGGGGAATAATGGATGTGTTTGGGACAAAGCGGTTATGCGATCCATGACAGATAAATCGAAATCGCTTTCGCAAGCGGCCAAATTGATCTTGACTTGCCAAGTTTGATTAGGACTGGGTCGTTTCGACGAGTCTGCATTCGTCATTTTTAGGGTTAAATGGGGACTCGAGTTCGCACTCGCTTGGGCGAACCGCAGCAAAGGGCTTGACTCAAACTGCAACTTATCTTGCACCTTTTCTACGATCACTTCCGCCACATCAAGGTTTCCAACTGTAGCTACGACATCTTGCACGGCGCAGCCTTGCGAGACGTTTTCATGGCCCTGAATGGTGATAGGCGCTGCCAGAAACTTCAAGTGACTCCTCGGACAAGCTTCGTTCAAAGCTCGAATGACTGTCGGAAATCCTTGAGTCCAATTCAAGATTCCTACGGTACGAAATAAATGTTCTGCTGTTTGCTTCATATGTTTCAAGCTTGAGCTCGTGACGAAACCGCCTGAGGTTGCCGAAGGGGACAACAGATCTTCGTGCAGCAATACCATAGCAATACTGCCTAGTTTCATCCCAAAGCGTGTTCTCCGAATGGCTAAGCCGTCCACACAGGGTTTAGAATTCTTCGTCGCATTTGCTTTCATTCCGTTTCGGCTCACTTCCGGTTGATCCGACTGGTGGGCCGTGCTTGGGGCTGAGAATGGCTGGAATTCATCATCACTATCATCTAAATTAAACGTCAATTATAAAAAATTTTAAGTAACAATATCAAAGAATTACAACCGAAACAAAAATAAAGAAAAAAATAGATTATTAGAAAATAATCAAAAGAAATATAAGTCGAAGTCGATGAAAGAAAGGAATTACAAATGAAAAAAGACAGAATACAAACAGAACTCGAAGTAGCATTCTGACCATTGTTTTCGGAAGACCAGCCTTTCCTGCCAAGGACATTTGTCTGCAACACGCCTCCCAAAGCAGCCTGCTGCAACTGGAGCTGAAGGTCTAACTCAATACGACGAAAATCTGACGAATGCATCGGCTTATTTAACTTTGTGCGGCGATTAGGTTCGCTATATAAAAAGAAAATCTTACAGATAAATCTAGTTAACCCAAATGAATTACGTTGCTGTCTTCGTAAGGCTCTCCATGAGAAGAACAAACGCATGGAACTGCCGTGGTGATAGAAATATTAATCCTGCACCGAAAAGGACATCAATCTCCACCTACAAGCACGTCGCAGATAAATGTGGAAACATGCTGAGCTAAAAGGATAACAAATTACGTCGGGACCGAGTACTGCTTCATTCTGCTTTATTTTAAGGGACAATTCATGGCGACCATTAAGCCTCGCAATTGGAATGCACTCTTCTTCAGGTTTCAGTTGTCCTTCTCCCGAAACAGAAGCTGATAAAGTACTTTGCTGCGACGAAAATTCACCCAACGCAATGCCAAGTCCCTCGAGAAAGAACTTCTTGACTGTGAAGGCGCTTCCATGATAAACTTCTCCATTGACTGTGGTGTCAGTTCCTGCTACATCAAAATAATCTAATCTGTAAGAGACAATAGATAAATAAGTAATCGTTGGTTAACAACATAGCGAGAGCAAAATACTGAATAAGAAAAGTTTAAAATCACCGGTTTATGTGAACTTCTAAAGCTACACCTGCAACCCCATGTGTAGGAACGTGCTCGAGTCTGACGACTGTGTCGATGAAGCGGACTTTTACACGTGCAAGAACTACATACATAAATCAGCAAATACTGCGATTAAACCAAACGGTTTTGTAACAAAATTACCAGCGTCAATGGCTTGTGCAAACAGTTCAAGCCCTTCGAAAGTTTGCGTTTGAGGTTCAATTTCTTCCTCTTCCTCGAGCGATTTTTGTTTCAAGCATTCCTCGGCAAGTTGCATACTCGAGCTCATGGAGCTGAACATGGATTCGAACATAAATCCTGCGTTTTTCCATTGTTTGGGCTGGACAGTCACGTGTAAGCCAGTTATTTCCACGAAACTGCTCTCGCTCAGTAGGGCTGACCACGGAATCGAGACTGAAATCTGCGTAATAGAACCCGCAACGAAGGCAATCGGGAAACTTTGTTGCTCCGCTACTTCATTCAAAGCCTTTAGAGAAATAAAGGTAAATTATACAAATTACATCTGAGTAACTTTTAAGAATAAGAGAATACATACATCAACGTCCAAGTTTACGTTTGTGACGCATCCTGTGCCGTTATAAAGGTCTATGCTAAGCTGGTCAAGGCCAAGTTTGGATTCCAAAAATTGGCCTAAATAGCGCTGCAACAGATAACGACAGGCTCGTTTCTTCAAGGAATCCGAGCCAGGAAAATACCAAGGCATTTTGCCTACTGCTGTACACTTTTATAAGTGGGTCTCAACGTAATTTCACCATTGGCGTAACCTGTCATTTGAACTACGGCACAATACAAGTTGTAATGTCCACTTCCTATGACTAAACTCGTCTTTCTTCTCGTCAACAATGACAACGTTTGGTAACCACAATCACAACAAGAACGTCACTGCGTAGAATGTGCCTTTGTTTTTGGAAGCATACGCCATCTAATGCTGAATAATTTCGTTATACGCGTCGTCAGGGATTTCCCTCGCTTTACGAACAATAAAGGGGTTTCTGGTTTTAATCATTGATCATAGTTTCGCTTGAGTGCGAAAGCTAATTAGGAACCTCTTTTTTTTACAATGAATCATTCATAAGAATGAATGCAAATAAGTGGTTCATGTAAGCAGAGGAGAACTCGACATACGATTAACTCTATATACGATAAGCCTTCGTGGGCAAACGCAATACGAAGTCGGTCTCAACAGTATTCGAATAATAACGGCAACCTCGTAAGACTAACTTTTTTATTACTCATTGCCAATATTCGTAGGAAATTACGACAGTAAATGCACTCCTGGTTACAATACGAAGGTTAACTTAAAGTTAAATGAAGAGTTCACTGTTTTATAAAAACCGGTCACAGTTATTGCATCTTTTCCCTGAAGACTAGAGACTGAACCAGACATTTTTCCGTTTCCAGACCAGTAATAAATTAAGCCAAACTACGGTTAATAAATTAGGCATCTACAAAATAAGTACAATATCAGATCGCTGCCCTTTTTAAGAAACAGGCGTAGAAGGGGCGCTGAAATTTTGCAGCGAAGTCTTGGGTTTGGCGGGAAATGGAACGGCAGAACCATCTTTCAACGAATTCGCTTCTTTGGCCATATGCAGTGCTTCGGCTTCCTTCCCCTGTCTGCGGTGCTCTCTCCTAGCACTCGAAACGCCCCTCTTCACGGGGCTGCTGCCATTGGAAGACCCTGGGGACGTCAGACTCTTTTCAAAACTTTCTCTCGTTTTCATAGGCGACACCTTCTCAAGGCGGCTCTCAGCGCTGCGATGTTTCTCAGGAACAGGGGGTTTCCCAGCACTATCGCTGGTTTTACTCTGAATCATGGTCGCAGATCGGAAAGTGTGGCTCTGGCCTATGTTACAAGCTTCTCGCAGTAAATTCAAAGTACGAGGCGCGTGTGTTCCACTGGCAGTGTTCGTAACTGTCTGAGCTTCCCGTCGAGCACCAGCTCTTCCCAAAAACAGGAAAGGAAAGGGCGAAGTCCTCGTTTGTAAGCACAAAATTTCTTCCAAGTCTTTTTCACTGTCCAAAACAGAAAGATATCAGAAAATATACTAAAGCGAGGTTGAAAAGGAAAGGCTCCTACCTGGCAGTTTCTAGAAAATCGTAAACCGTTTGACTTGGTATTAGTTTTTCTTCGGCTTGCAATGGGGACTCGATATTAGCGATAGCAAGGGTTTCTTTGTCGTATTTATCAAGGAATTCGAAGAGCTGGTTAGAAAGGATCGCTAGGCGATCCTTATTTTGCAGTTTCTTGACTGGTGATTTGGCTGGCGAAGGAGTTCGCTGGTTTCTGAGTGTCATTCGTTGTAGGAAGCGTTCGATCAAATCGAGCTGTGAAGTGGATTCGTTGAGAGATTCTTGCTGCTCTAACTCCGGAAGCCGGTTAAGTACGCAGCGTAAGTATTTACCAAATGCTTGCCTCGCGTTCACTTGACTAACGAAATAATTTATATATGAATAAATCAAATCAAACTTGTCTTCCAAAATTTACGTTACGTACCTAAACACATGGCCTTGTTCCAAAAGTTCAGTAACGCGACGTTTCTTCTGAGCTATGCTTTTGAGAAAAAGTTCCTTGTCATTAAAGTTCTTTTCGGCAGTAGGCGCTGCAATATAGCCTCGGGCGAAAGTTTGCTCATATACTGAAGTAGTTTCTTCCACGGGTCGCGGCTGAGATCCTGATCCTGGCGAAGCCTGAGATGCATTGGTTCCCTTTCTACGGCTTCTATGGCTTGAATTCATTCGCGGTTGAGCTGAGTTCACGCGATTCTTGGAATTCGAAGAGAGAATTTGGAGTGCAGCGGGATTGACGACAGGGGGAAAGAGATGGTCATGGACGACTTGGTTGAATGTAGAGAAAGCGTAAGAAGAGCCCTGGAAGGGCGTGGCTTGTAAGTACTCGCCATACTGTCCCCAGGTCTCAGCCGTAGGAAAAATCCGAACAAAATCTCCTTTACGGTTATACTCGTCGCGAATCTGAGCTAACACACGCTGTTCTTCTGCAGTTAAAGTGGGCGTGTGTGTGCCACTTTTTTGCGTGGATTTGTTACGCTGCCTATGCGCGTCCGCTGACTGCGCTCGTCTATAAGGCTGCAAAAACAAAAAAGACAATAAAATGCGTAATGTAAGATGCATGACACATACACATTAGAGTCAAGAAACTTTGCTATAATTTTTGCAGTACATGTGTAAAGTGCTCACAATTACAGCCAACGGACAGGCACGCGATATCATTAAAGTTAGCTAATCAGAAAGGGAAACTTCTTACAAGCAAACTTAACTAAAATATCGCCCTATCTTCACTATGAATTCAGATGAACGAAAAATAAACAAGACGAGGAAAATTAAAACTGCCAACGGGTGCGTTAAGGACATACAAATATATTGCATATTGCGATTTAGACTCCAATTAATAAGAGAAGTTACTGCAGAGAACACATTTCATGTTCACAATAAATAAAATAAAAAATACATGTAAAAAAATACATGTCAAAATACATTGTTCTACTTTGCTCAAATTATTTCAGTAAAGTTGTTTCTTGTGAAAAAAATCTGGAAAATTAACTGAATTTTAATTCAAAGTAAAGGAAGAAATGCGTAGATAGAAAAGTCTACATATCTTATGAGACTGTAACCTAAATCAAATGGATAATTGTTTAATAATAATAATAAAACATATTTCAAGACTAAGAATGGTTCTGAAGTAATGAAATACGGTTGAGAACAGTGAGTTAGATAATGGAATACGGTTGACAATAATAGAAAGATGAGGTTGTTTAGCCACGTCACAGCAATAAGAATAACGACGGTTTACTTGTGATTTGTCTGCAGTACGAGAACGACCCTGGCGTTGGATGACTGGAGGGTTATTTGGGTCTACAGCTGGTACTCCGACCAGTGTCAATAAATCCGCTAGCATTGCAGACTTGATGCGCAAATCCAAAGGAGATTCACAGCCCAAAGACGGAGATAAATTTACTTCCAGGAGCCAAGGTTTCAAATCTGCATCAAGGAGGACGTCAAACCCGTACAATTCTATAAGAGAATTAACAAATAACAACTTAAAATTTAGAACGTACGACAGTTAAAAATAAAATCCCAGCCAAGGGTCAATGCTCAAACTGGTATTAGAAAAAAGGAAAACAGTGAAACGATAAATAAAAAGAACAAAAAAAGAAAAAGGGAGACAAGGTGAAAAATTTTAAAATGAAAAGAAAGTGAAACACTGTTGCAATTTCAGCGTAATACGAAGGTTTACCAAAACAAGTGTTTCTATGAGGAACAAACATTTTACAGGCGGCAGCGACAGGCGGTGCAACAGACAAAATGGACTTTATCACCACATCTTCGATTCTTCGCATTAACAAGGCTACGTCATGGCCCTGAGTTCTTAACCAACGTAATAAACCACTTAACGAACGTTTATGACCCACGTCTTCAGCTGAGGGATCTTGAGATCTACAAAATTAAACGAAAAATTCGTTGCTCACTTAACAGATTAACAGAGTTTTAACAACTTACATCACAAAATCGGAATGGTACTTGTTGATACTATAATTGCACAGGTGGATACAAGGGTTATCCAAACTTTCACCGGACGAATTGTATTTGACAGCTGCAAACCGGACCAAACCTTCTCGGTATAAATAGATCACCAAGGGATCATAGGAAGTAACTGCCACGTACAGTCGTAAATCACATTTATGTCCGTCTACCAGCAGAGGATTGTCCAAATACTTGGACACTAAAACGGGCTCTTCCAAAGGAACTTCTTCGGGCTATAAATAAGTACAATAAAATAAAAACGCAATAAATAATAAAAAGCCTAAGGACCATAATTCTTTCCGGATCAGGTTTTTATACACAGTTTTGTTACCTTGCTGACGATATAAATTCCACGGCCACGGGAGGAAGCGACAGGTTTGACGATCCACGGGCCATGGAGTCTATGATGGGCGGACCAGAATTCCCGATACTCAGCTGGCATAACAAAACTGGGCGGAATAAAATCAAAGTGGCGTTGACCTTTGCTGTGTTGCATGCGTTCCACGTTCTTATACAGTCGGTCCTTCCTAGTTATTTCATAAGATCGCGGGAAGTGGTTAACACGTTGATATGGAGCCAAGCTGGAGAACGTGTGAGGTCGAGGATGCGATCCGGTCCACAGAAGATTAAACTCGTTGCATTGATGAGGAACTTCTGTGAAGCCATGCGTGTTGAGCAACGTGGAGATGAGCCATGTTTCAGCTTGTGAAGTACGGTAGGTAAGATTGAAGTATTTGCCGATCCTCAACGGTGATTGGGACGACGCAGCTAACATACTCGACTTGAATCGCACGACAGGAAACCGGCGATTCGACTCGGAACGCAGAAGCCAAAAATCGACAGACTCGGGATCCTCCTCTCTATTTTTGAATGACAAAATAGAATAGAACGACAGCACTTTACATGAGTTTGTCTCTTTATTTACTTACGCTTTATGTTTGGCATGATTGTCTTCGTCCCCGCTTTCTGTGTCATTCTCCCGGTCGCCCAAATTTAATCTGACAGCCCGGGGGCGAGAATCTTTAGTGCATGATTTCATGTCAAAGTACAAAAGGACTAGCGCTTTGTTTTCCTTTTGTTTCTGCAGGAGAGGGTCCTACACCAAGCAACCTTGCCGTTTCGAAAATAAAGAAGAAATGTGCTTGAAAATAATCCGGGTGGGACCTAATCTCTCGTGGACACGATCAGGTTTTTTTATGTATTTGTTTACCTCTGTGTCGGTATCCGTTTTTTTCATAAAAAAGAGGAGAAATTTAATAGCCCATTGAAGTTTTCTGTTCACTTAAACGATCCACTTCGGGGTACAAATATCGTTATTTATTCAGAATGTCACTGCTGTTCAACCTGTCACCTTCCCCTTGCGCCCCGCTGCACCAGACTGCAGAAGAATAAAGGCGGGGCATAAACAATGCTGGTCTTGCCAAGCAACCAAGCACGCAAGCCTTGGCTCCGCCTCTGAGCTATCAATTTCCAATACTGACAAGACTCGATTGGTACGAGTTTGAATGCGTGTTCAACACAACGTTCATTAAGTAGACTTTGAAGATTAGTACTAGAATTCGCCGAGAATGAATCACAAATTTGGCATGACATATATGTTTCCAAATTATGAAGAGCCATGAAAGCACTTCCAAGTCTGATGAAAGCCGCGGATAACGTTTTATGAGACTGATAGGGCGCTCCGAACCCTAATTAAGCCTTGATCAATACATTAGAGTAAACATGCTCCCCCAGATACTCGAGATAATTTCGTGACCCTTATAATCCATAATTTGGAACCCTTGATATACACTAAAGATATCCCCTGAGGGAATGACACCAATACGAAAGTAAATGAACGCTGTATTTAGCACTCGCCAAAATTCATTCTCATCAATTTTCTGTTGTCACTTGAATGAAAGAGGTACAATCGCTGGAAATGTTGGGAAAATGACACAGATGGATGGGAGAAGGAAAAACAAAATACAAGATGAAAACAAAGAGCCAATCCCCGTATCATTTTCCTTACAGACGGGCTAAGAAATGGAACCGGGAAATCACCCTAATGTGTACGTGGGACTTATGTTGTAATAAAAAAGAGCAAAAATAAGGAATTTTGCGGTGAAGATCCAGGTTTCGTCAGGTTCCTTAACACTGTGACCGTTTCTCTTAATATTCCTGAGACGATTTGCCTTTGCTGGAGCTTTTGCCACCCGAACCACCGGTTTCAGCCTTTTTGGGCAACAAAACAGCTTGGATGTTCGGTAGGACACCACCTTGGGCAATGGTGACTCCGGACAGCAACTTGTTCAATTCTTCGTCGTTACGAATGGCTAACTGCAGGTGTCTCGGAATGATACGCGTCTTCTTGTTGTCCCTAGCTGCATTTCCAGCCAATTCCAAAACTTCAGCAGCCAAATACTCCATGACGGCAGCGAGATAAACAGGAGCACCTGCTCCTACACGTTCAGCATAGTTGCCCTTGCGTAATAAACGATGAATACGACCTACAGGAAACTGCAAGCCAGCGCGGTTAGAACGGCTCTTCGCCTTCGCTTTGACTTTTCCTGTAAACAAAGAATGGGCCTATTAAACCTGTGAGCTAAGGCAAACAAACACACATAAACAGAAGTAACTTGCTGTCTATTAAACGTTGATCCTTTATTCTCACAACTTACAGTTAAGCTCGCCTAATAGTCCTGCACGAGGAAAGTAATTCAATGGAACGTAACGCTTAAAAAATCAACAAATACCTTTCCGTCTACTTACAACCAAGAAAACGTGCTGCGCAATAGAGCTCAAGCTCAAAAATACGCTTGAAAGATAAAGTTATTTGCTACAAAATGAAGTTAACTTAATTTTTACCTCCTTTTCCACGTCCAGACATTTTGTTGTAGCCTACTTAATCGTCGACAAATACACTAACGTCAGCTAGCAATCTCTGGTACCTCACGCCAGCAAGGTCGCTAGGGCCAATCACAGTCACGGAAGTGACGTCATCCTGGCATGTAAGCAACGAATGGCTGGAATTTCCCGCCGAACAAACAATAAACGCTGTGCGTATAGTACTCCTTCGGATTTAAGACCCAAATTAATAAAAATCAGAACAAAGCGGAATACTGAAGGGTGTTGCTTACAATACTGTGAGAATAATCCCTTAAGC
Organism: Triops cancriformis; assembly: GCA_020615345.1. NCBI lineage: Eukaryota > Metazoa > Arthropoda > Branchiopoda > Notostraca > Triopsidae > Triops > Triops cancriformis. The sequence goes on from JAHZNP010000263.1 coordinate 82,777, forward strand.
GAATGGATAGCGAAAAAATTACAAATTGTCCTTTAGGGCGCAGTATAGAAAAATATAGAATATTCGTATATTGAACGTTTTAGGCCGGCTCACAAGCTCGGCTCGATTAACGTTAACCTCGCTAACAGATAGGCTTCTTGAATTAATTTGATCGGCTTGAACCCAACTTAATGTAGCACACGGCACGGTTAGTAAAAGAAGATGAAATGAGATGAAAGAAGAGAAGGGAGGTGAAGGGCGAAGAAAAATACTGTGCACTTGCACAGGTCAGGTATGAACTACCAAATAGCGCTGAATACCATGTAACGCTATCTTATGGTACCGAAGGCCTATATAAGATGTTGTACGACAACTTATTAATATTAAATGTGTTTCCGACGCAAAATGTGCTTTTGCTTAACCCTTGGTATTGCGTATTTGCTTTAATTTTTCAAAACTTTATTCTTTTACAACGAGCTATTTTACAGCTAACCTAGATTATCATATAAACAAGGATTAATTGACTGACAAATTTTGTTGGTTCTTCGTTGTAACCTGGTAGTTTTGACGATTTGAAGTGGTTAAGCTAAACAGCATTTCCAATATAAATTTTTTCGAAAAAACGGTAAAACCTGAAAAATGTGGAAGTAAATAATAAAACCCTATAAGATTCAAAATATTAAAACATATGTCACGGCTCAAGGCTCGGCTCAGCTCAAGGGGTATCGACTCAAGGCTCGGCTCGAAAAGTTAATGAGCCGAGCCGTTGCCAGCCCTAGTTTTTACAATCAATAAATACAGAAAAGAAACATGCTTGGAGCATTCCACTGTCTTGTATTAATACACATATACATTCGGACACTTATTTCTTGTTCCTCATCTTTACGCCTGTTTTGATAGAATTGACTAATCGATCTAATTCTGTCTGCGTTTTGGGATTTTTCGACGCCGGTTCCTGTAATTAAACACGAACAGAAATAATAAATCAAATAGTACAAAAAACGGCTAAAACTGATAATAAATGCTTACATCGAGAGGTTCTTCTGCTCTTCGTTTCTGTTTCTCGCTTAAAATCTTATCCATGCCTTTCGTTTTTTTGAAATGCGAGTCAGATGGATCGACATTATAATGATGTGACGTAAAAAGTGCACCAAATCGCGGATCTTTTACTTCAACCTGTAAGAAAAAACGATGAGTTAGCCGTACAAAAAATTATAATAAAGGCGAAATAAATATAAAAAAATAATACGTAAAAAAACTCGCCTCGAAATTGTCTCCCTTTTCATTGCTGGCTTTCTCATCTTTATTTTTTTTCTTCTTGCCCTTCTTGTCAGTTTCAACCAATTTTTTCAAACTGAAATGTTTTTTATTTCCATCTTCATCGTCCATTAACAGCAATTCCATTTCTGCACGCTTCTTCTCGTCTTCTTCGTCCTCACTAAGTTGTTCCCTTCGATTAGCTTTCTTGTTTTGACCACTCTTGTTATCCTTTTCTATCTTTTTCTTCGGCTTAAACTCAGGATTCTCCAATTCTTCTCTGAAATAAGGGTCATTTAAATCAATATCTGAAGGAATGTCTTCCTCTTCTTCTTCCTCCTCTTCTTCTTCAGAACCACCCTTTTGCTGCTCCTTCTTTTGCAGCTTCTTCAAACGATGCTTCTCTTTGCGTTTTTGCAACCGCTCCTCCCATGGAGTTAACTTGTCTACTCCTGCCAATTTCATTTGAACAATTTCTTCTGCCTTTTCTTTCAATCCTACACCCCACGTGATCTCCATTTCCATATCTACATCGCTCTTTTTCTTTTTCTTCGGGTCTTTTTCTTCCAAATTAGCTAACAAAGATCGATATTTTTCAATTTGCGATTTCTCATCACCGGGCACTGCATTGTCATCTGTACCAACGCCTTCGTCCTCTTGAGTTTCTACGCATTGACACAATACGTTATTACAAAGAATTAAAACAATAATATTCTAAATGCAACGTGTTGACAAATAATTGTCATACCAAGTAAGTGAGACGGTAGGTACTGTACATTAGAAAGTTACCTTCATCTTCTTCTTCACTAGAGGAAGTTGCCAAAAAAGCTTTTAAATCGTCTTCTTTCATTGCATCGGCGGCTCCTTTGCCTTTCTTAGGAGCTGCAAACAATTTCTCCAGCGCAGATTTACGGTCGGGATCTGTTTCATCCCAGGTGAGTTCGACAGCTGCTTGTTGTAAAGCGCTTGTCATGAAATACCGGGGTTTATATTGTATCGGATCTGGCATGCTTGTACACGCGTCTTTAGGTTCCTGTAACGAAACAATTTGCGTCAAACAACCAGATAAATATACAAACAGAAATGAATACGCAAACAAGTGCTCGACTGCATACGAAATAATAAATTAAAAAAATATAAGATTTAACCTGATCGAATGTCATATCATCAGGGATGAACCGGAGATCCAATCGAGCTGCACTACTTTCAAATTCCATGCGATCGCATTCATCATAAATGCGAGCGGCAGTTTCAACGGAATTACAAACTACTACGGCGTAATAATACTTCAAACGACTGAGTTGGTATTGCCGTAATCGTTCCATGTGCATAGATTCGTCCTACGAAAAAAGCATAAATTAAAATATGAAAAAACCGAACAACACGTCAAAGTGAACACGACATTCTTTTATTATATATAGATAGTTAAATCATTTACTTGCTCTTGATCTTCGACATCTTCATTTAAAGACGTTTTCGTAAGTTCAGGTGGACCGTGAACCTCTTCTTCTTGCATACGCTTCAAACCATACTCCGAAGGGTAAATCTAAACCACCACGACATATACAAACAAATCAGTTGAAACTTTCTTATTTTACAAAATAATTTTCACAGCCGCATGAAAAATTTCAAACAAGAAGACTAACCTGCACAGAATTTATACTGCCTCCTGGTGGTGCGAATGACTGGAATAATACAAATAAGTCAACGGCTTTAATGCGGTCCCAGTCCATGTGACAAACAGCAATACGCGCAGTAGATTCGTCCGTTCTTTCTGCGTCTCGGTCCAATTCACCCCAATGGTGGTCCACACCTTCTTCTTCTTCGTCTTCTGAAGAAGTTTCTTCGTCAGAAGAGCTGTCGGATACGAGACGCCCGTCTCCACGAGCGTAATCCACTTGTAGGTCTTGAAGCTTGTCACTAATGGTTTGTGTTGGTTTCGATTCGTCATCCGTTTCGCTACTTTCACTTTCTTCTTTTTCCGCCTCTTCCTCATCTTCCTCACTTTCATCTACCTCCTTTGAGATATGAGACTTTTTCACGTTTCTAGCAGGTTTAAGTAGCTTTTTCGTGTCCTGAAAGATTTTGGTACGCTCCTTTGTGAATTTCTCTTGAACAGGAATTTCGCTCGCCTCGGTAATGGTCCATTTACCGGCAGCAGATGTTCTTTTCTCTTTTTTTGCTTTCTCAAGCGACTTTGGAGTAGTTTCGGCACCATTTTTTAAAGTCTTCTTTTCCGACTGTTCGGGTTGTTCTGTTTCTTCTTGGGGGATTTCGGCTTGTTCTTCCTCTTCTCCGGAATCTTCGCTACCGGAGTCGATATCGTAAAATTTTCTCAAGTTATCACTTGTAGAAAAGTTAGCTGGTCTGCCTCTTTTGTCAACCGTATATTTGAGTTTAAACCTCTGATCATTAAACATAGCTTGAAACCGTTTGTCAATCTTAACTTTGTGTTCGGACTTCGGAATCCTCCGGAATCTGGGATCCTTCCCAATGTGTTTAAATCGTTCGTCGTTTTCCATTCTTTTACTAAACATTCAAGATTATTAAAAAACTCGTTCAACATACACAATTAACAGTTTACCTGGAAATGAAGCTCAATCAATAAAATTGTGCCAAAATATCAAACCACGTGTTTTTCCCCGCAAGCAAACGTCTTGAAATTGTCACAACTTTTTATTCTTCGGCCACCTATTGCACGCAAGTAGAACTTGTTTGCTGTCGTTTCGTGCCCTCTAGTGGTTACAATTAAAAATTGTACCCAAACGCCATTGAAAAGTTTGACGCGTCTTTTGATTTCGTAAAAGCGAAGACACAAATTTGCATAATCCCTTAGAGAAACTAATCCACTCTAATCTGAAATAAGATTAAGGAACTTGGATAGTCTTATTATCCGACCTATAGTCACAGATGTGTTCTGCCCTATGATGGCAGAAAGTGAAACTAACTTACCTCCTACCAGCAGTTCAGCCACAGAAACAGATATACACACATTAGCAAGTAAAACGATTTTAACACAGCATCCTTGATGAATACTACATGTCATGAGTTTTTTTTTAGGCCTGGATCAGAGCTTATTGAGTATGGAAAAGCTAGATAGAGCATCTCCCGATCTCTGGCCAGAGCAAAGTAAATCCTAGTTCCCGCCCTTTTTATTTATGTTTGTTTAAAAAGTGTCTCATTTATTTTTCGTAACTTTCCTCACAGTGCCTGGTGTGAACGACTTTGCTATTGACGAAGATATAACCGAATCAAATCCACCTTCTCCCAAGCCTACTACTACTACTCCAAAAGATTTAGACCCGGAAGACTATAACATGCTTATAAGTAAGTATTACACTAATTCATTTCATTCGATGATAGAGGAAAGATTGTGCGCTTCCATAAAATATTGTTCCGCACGCATTACCGTAAAGAAATATTTGAAGAGTTCCGGAGACGTCCACTTCCGCATTCCCCAGTTTGCTTTTTTTTTTCTCTATGACTTTTATCGCTCAGCGAATTTTTTTTCCGGAAGCTATCGTACCCCGAATAAGTAGTCATGTAGATTGTTGCCGTTTCTTTTGTTGAACAGCGTGTCATAAGCAAGAGTGGTAAACGGAGGAAGTTGAAGGAAAGTATAGTGAGAATATTTTCACGTTAGTGTTACAGGACCCGGGTAGGGTCCATTGGACAATCAATCAAAAAGACGCCCAAAGTGTCGAAAAAGACATGTGAAGCTTAGAGTTGAATGCAAGGAATCTCGTGAACATGTACTTTTTTTTGCTTACATTTTTTATATACTTTTTTTACGGTTGCGAGCGGAGCTGTAAATTTTGTTCAAATTTGCAAGAAAACGGTAGGTAAGTTTTCTGCCTTGGCGAACAGCACAATTTAACCGAACATCTTTTTGTTTTGCAGAGTATTCACTCCTTTCTGGTCCAAATTTGATATCGGAAGTCAAACGTTTGCAAAACCTCGCCTATCAATTAGGACTCGAGGAAGCCAAAGAAATGACACGGGGTAAATATCTAAACATTCTATCGCGCCGAAGACGTTAGTGCGATGTGGGTGGGGGACTTTCTTTTCTTGTAGCTTTATTAACAGTCCGTTTTTGTTGTGTGTTTTAAGTGTTTATTTTTGCCATGGCTTATATTCCCAATACAAGTCGTATCTCTAAGTCCATTTTTTGTACATTTCCTTTTTTCTTTTTAACTTTGACGAGCATAACTAGTTCGTAATTGAAGAGGTGGTTTTTGAGTGTGCCATTTAAAATCGATGTAACTACGAAAAGAAAAACTTCACCTTTTCCACTAAAAAACAAGAACTCGATTCGAGAACAAAAGGGAGCAAAACCCAGGTTATACATTGGTTTAAACTAGCTACATTCCGCCCAACGAGGAAAAAAGCTTATTCTGGGGACAAGGACAGCGGACTTTTTTTTTTCACTACGACGTTACAGCAAAACCAATACGATCAACGCGATCTAAACCGTTCATAGGATGGATTCTTTTGAAGACGCCCACAAACGATACATGAAAAAATGTGGGATTTAATTTAAATGAAAGCCTTTTTCGCGCGTAGCCGCTAACAATCTTTCTCTCATAATTTCTTCACTGTCGTAATCCGGAAGTTTGAGATAATGCACACACGTATTAACGGAGGGATAACTGCCGTTTCCTGCAGCGTCTACTTTGCGGACCACCGTCAAGCGAGGATACAGATTAGCCAAACCACCTGCACGAAAATTAGACAAGTTATTAAATATTTGGAAGTCTTTATTGGAAAGTATACATATATATATATATATATAAATAAG
>JAHZNP010000264.1:0-88283 GCA_020615345.1 Triops cancriformis
GCATCAGCAGGTCCTTATACAAAACGCAGTAATTAAGTACCTGAAACAGACGGAGATGATAAACGTAATCTAGTCGACTATACCTGGTTAGAGATAGAAATATTTTAAGTCTTATTCTCCCTTTTAATAGATAGATTTTTAAGATATTATGTTAATTATGACTACAACTGGTATACTTTGTACGTGTAATCCGGATCACAACACGGTGCTTGGAAACGAAAGGATTAATAGTAATAGAATATAGGTAGGAGAAATAGACTGCCGAAGACGGCGATGCATGGCAAAAGCGATGCCGGCCGTCTGTAAAATTAACTAACCAACTAACTAACTTAAAATTTGGTAATTCTAGTAACTGTATCGTAAAAACTACTCGTCCGATTTGAATCGTATTTTTACCAAAAAATGTTGAAAGAAGTTATCTTGTGCTCTTGTCAGCCAATGTTTTTTTTTAATATTTCAAAATTGGCAAAAATTCACCTAGAGTTTTTAAATTTAATGAAAACATATCTTCAAAAAACCTCCAACATAGGCACTACATATCAATTAAGACAACTTTACTGCAAGCACTGATTTGAAATATACTTAAGCACTACGCAGAAGCCTTTTTTAGAGCTCCCCGTGTTATTCGTCCAGAAGAGGTTTGTGTATACCGGGGACTGAATTACACTACATTTGAAAAATACGTGCAGGAGGTTTTGTTTTGAGGAACGGATGCATGGACATGTCGTGTATTTTGTCTTTTTTTATGCGAAATAAGTATGTCTTTGTTGGGAAATCGAGTGATCTCATTTGTCGTTATCTTCCTCAGAGCACTGTGCGAAAAGTAAGAATTGTATCGAAGAAACCTGGTCTATAGAAATTAAACATTGTTCGGAAAAATAGACTTATTTGACATCCCTATTGTAGTCATTTGTAGTGTGTAGTCCGTGTGTTCTATTTCTATGTATTATTGTAAAAAATTTCGAGAAACACTGTATTGTATTGACCAGCTCGTACAACCTTCATTTGATAATACTGTAATTCGAAACACATCAATCACGAATTGATTTTTGCCTCTCAAAGTTGCACATATCAAACGAAACATGAAAAACATGTGCACTATCTAGCCGATGTTTACTAAAAAATGGGGAGCTCTATTATTGATAATTCCTCTCGTCCTTTTTTAGCTGCTGTGTGCACACATATAAAGATGAACCCCAAGGAGGTTATGTAAGCTTTTGAGTCTCAAGTATGAAGCATCAAAACGTCAAAGGATGCCATTACCATTTGCCGGCGAAGTCACTTCAAACGAAGCTAGCTCCCATGTTCGCTGACGATACTCGTTATCCTCTTTTCATGGGGGCGGCATAAGAAAGCAGACGCGTCACTTGTCCAATTTTCTCGCTCAGAAGTTTGAGTAGCAACAAATATGGTGAAGTTAATAACGGAGCCAAAGTAGTCGTCTTCGGAGACGTTTGCTTTTTTTATATTATAAGCATTCTGTTGACACTTATGCAGAAGCAGGCGACAATAAGACACAATAATACCCTCGCAGCTATTTTTGTCGTCAAGACAGAATAGGCGAAAGACGGTTTAACCGCTTGCGGGACAAGAGAATGGTTAAGACCACTTTGTCAAGGACTCAAGCGAAGGTTTTCTGGAATGTATCTATAGACAGAAGAGCTTTCTTTTCTGCCAGGTATGTGTGCGAAGCTCTTGCTTACACAGGCAGCTTTAGTGTCCCATTGTGGCCTATTTGTTAATGCCTCTTTTGTGACGCTACTGCAACTAAAATGGAAAACGTGAATATGCCACACACAATGTAGGTCTACTGTTGACTGCATTGACGTTTGAAGTTTAATGACGTTCTCAGACAGTAAGATTTCACGTTTGGCACTCCAATCAAATATTTAACCATAGTAAATAACTTTAAATTGGTTTGTTTACACGTCGCTAGAAATCGGTTGCTTCTCCGAATTTTTGCAAATCTTTCTTATTTATATAATGCTCTTCATCTCAGCGCTAAGGAATGGAGTCGGGCACTCGGAAATTGCGTACCAAAGCCGTTCGGGCTAACGTTAGTAGTTTGAAAAATTGAAAACAAATGTATTTCCAGTTCGCATTGCCCTGAAGGCCACGCTGGAGCCAAAGATATTACGTCACTGTCGTGTCTTGATGACACCTACAGCGTCATAGTTTTTGCCTGTCTTCTAGGATGGCTTGTTGCATTGTGGAATCACAAATGGGGAAACCTGACCAGCGTGCAGGATTCGGCGTTTCTAAATTTGCTAGCCTAATAAATTTCTACAAATCATCGATTACCGACGAAAAATAACAAACACCAACAATCAGAGTATTTTTATTCATACATAAGTTATGTTATGATCAGAGACTACACCCAATTTATAACGAGCGTGTTGTGTTTTGTTCGCATTACACATTTATCTCCACAAGCAATGAATTATTGTATGAACACTAGAATTTTCTGAATTGTACACGAAACGTACTTTTTCTTCATTAAATGTTTATATTCTATTCTTTCTTACTCTTTTGTAATTGCTAAAGGCTAAATTTTATCGTTAAAACAAAAGTATACCTTATGTATTGAAAGAAGACCGAATTTTGGTATCGCGTCCAGCAAAAACAACGAAATTTTTAAATTCCTTCTGGAACAAAAAATAGAAAATATCTTCCGAAAAATGCTTAATAATACAGGAAGCAGACAGCGAAAATTACAACACATTATTGCTAAGAGACTGCGCTCGCATAATGGATATTTATCGCACAATCGTCTGAACCGTTTCCCGCGTAATTCGCCTTTAAGAGACATGGGCATACAGAGGCCTTGACATGCCAAAATTCTGAGAAAAAATGAGTCTCTTGATATTTGGCTTACAACGTAGATTCTCGACAAGTTAGCCCAGAACAGAAAGAAATCACTACTGCCTTACTGACTAGCGCAGGGGTGTCCAACCCTATCTTAAATTCGCCAACGATGGCGAATTGACGAAAAATGTTGGCGAATCGGCTTTTTCAATGAAATTACGGAAAAGCTTGGTCAAGTAAATCTTAATATCGTACGTTTGAAGAACGGATCTTTTTAACCACTCCTGACAAGCTGTTTGGGCTGAAGCGCTGATCGAAATGCTTTAAGTGCTAGAACAATTCTAAACTCTGCGTTGCAACGGTTTTCACCAGAGTGCGGCACCAGAGCTTCAGTGTATTCTTCGTTCTAGCACTTGTTTCTAGCTTATTGTTTACATTCAGTCTCCATTTTAAGACTTTTGATACCGATTTCCCACCTAGTACGGCAGCTCGTACAATCGAATTAGAGAGACTTAAGTTAAAACACACAGAACAGCAGCGAAGTTTAAAGCTTTTCTTGTCCACAAATGAAAGTATAGCTTACGCGAGCTATAAAGTGGCCTGGATCTTGGCCCGCAAGAAGAAACCTTTCGCAGACGGCGAAACTGTTAAAGAATGTCTTGTTTCAGTGTCGGAAATTTTTCCGGCTAGTCAGGAAGAAAAGGTCCGAAAAGAAACCTTAGCAAACGCAAAAGCAATAACGCTTAGTAGGCAAACTATTGCCCGAAGAATGATTGAAATGTCCAACAATATCCAAGCACAGGTGACTGACGCAGTGAAAGGAAGTATGTGCTACTCGTTAGCTTTGGATGAGTCCACTGACATATCAGATACGGCTCAGTTGATCGCTTGGATCCGTTTCGTAACTCTTGCTTTAAAAACTCAGGAGCAATAACTTTCAATATCTGGTTTGCGAGACAGGACTCGCGGTTCGGACATTCTTGAAAACGTTTGTATAACGATGAAGAAGATGGACGTGAGCTTGGAAAAGCTAGTTTCGATTACCACAGACGGAGCTCCCAGCATTACGGGGAACAGAGCGGGCTTTTTTGCCCTTCTCAAAGAGCAATTGCGTGAAAATAATCTCTCTGGCAATCTTGCAGCATTTCACTGCATTCTACACCAAGAAAACCTTTGCAGTCAAATGTCGGCTAATTGACAATTTGGATGCTGAGTTGCGTTGTGCCGTTTCGACAATCGAACCTGAATTCCTGAGACTAGTAAAAAAATATTGTCCAGTCTCACATTAATGTCTTGACTGTAGTTTCTTTTTAATTTGGTCATGTCCACTGTACTTTACTCAAGATACCAAGGTTCATTATCACCCTGTACTAAAATCCTGTGCATTAGACTATATCCACTTTTCGATAAGATATATTTTGTGAATCGACTGCTGAACTATAGCATGTTGGCGAATTTGGCGAATTCGGAGTGGATTCTCGAGTGTTGGCGAATTGACAAAAAAAACGGTTGGACACCCTTGGACTAGCGTATAGGTCTTGAATGAGCTCCGTAACCGAAGGAGTATGGCTGTTGAATGTTGTGAAGAACAATGACTAAATAAGCTTACGAAAGGTAACACAGGCCAAAAAGTATACGACAACGAGCAGAACTCACATCGAAAGGTATAACAGACAAAGAAATGAGAAATGGTTCCCTTCACCCGGCAATATTATGGTCGATAAGGCAAAAACAATACCTGAGGAGAGAAGCACGTGTTAGTTCTTTATTTTGCTCACGTTGCACGGTGCTTTTTGAAATTCACTGCAGGTTGCACGCGGAAAAGGTAACACGCTTTAAGACAGGAAAGCTTATTACACTAATGCGTATTCGAGTCGAAAATGGCGAATGACATGATGTGAGGTATTAATGAAGGCCATGAGGTACAAGACATGTTAACTAACAGCTCTTTCCAGACGTGGTATAGCAAGCACAGAGCTTTTGAACAGTTGATGCAGAAACCGGAGTGCTGCTGTACAATTTATTAGCTACATAATTTAGTATGATGAACATGGTGCACATAACTTACTAGGCACCTGGTGCGAACTAAGAGGGAATTTTCGATTATGGGTACATTTCGAATTAGTATGTAACCCTGTAAACTTCTTTCGAGATATTTTTTTTTTTAGATTTGTAAAGCGTTCGTATAATGACGAGCAAAAGCAAAAGTGCACTTGCAGACACGAAAGTGCATGACATAGACAGCTAGTATTAATTATGTTTACGCACTTGTTTTTACTGTGGGATTTGAGTCCGTTTTTGTGAGAAGGAAGGAACGTTTCCACGGAATACCTAGGATGGTTAATTCAAGCGCAAAAGAGGGCAAAATAAACACGAGTAGTGGATAGAAACGAAGAGGGAAAGCCTCCTAAGAACTGACTGATTCGTAAAATTGCTCACACGCCTTGATAGTTTTTCACCATGATTGGGACAGGGTTGCAAAATCTCTTGTAACACAGCAAGACTTCACTTAACTTAGTTCGTCATTTTCAGGTTGTAGCAGAAACGAAAATGGTATCGTATATCAATGTTCATATTTTATCTCGTTTTCACTTTCAACACATGTAAAGTTTCTGAGGATTGATCACCGCCTTGGTGTTCGTTACACCAAAAAGTACGTCCCGTGGGCTTTCCTCGACTTTCTCATCAACCATGCACGCTCATATATCCTTACATTCAGATGTAATCTGTTAGCACTCGGCTTCTTGGAATGCTTTGAAATGTAATTTCATGAAGCTTTTATCTCTACCAACACTACGTCCTCGTCAAAACGGCTGTTTAGGAATTAGAACGGACGTCTTTTTTCCTCAGTCAAAAAGGAACACGTGAGCACTATGTAACAAAATTGTGAGAAATGTGAAATAAAACAGCGTAAAAAATTGGGATTAACATCACCTAATGTAAAATTTATATAAGCATAGATGTAGAACGTTCTGCTAACAGCATTTTCTGCTCATTTACCCTCTTAACCGCGTTGGCAAACATCTTTTACTAATCTACAAACTAAGCATTTCTACAGTACAGAATTCTTGAAGAGCATTTTTTTTCAGAGCTGCAAATAATGCTGACTGAGATGTTATATGTGGGAATTCGGTGTAAGCGGTGCGGTTTTCGCTATTGTGAATACGCGTAGCAGTAATTGAAGAAGGTGAGATACCTTTACATTTCTGCAAGATTTCCCTCGCAAAACCTCCAACACGCACCAGCCGTGAGAAGCTCACTAACGAATAAGCTAATGTTTTAAATACAGAAATGTGTGAAACAGTTATAACCTTAAATTTCATATTAACAAGATGTTCCTAAATACTAATTAAACGCACGATTTTCCCTTATTGCTCTGTCTCTTATAATGGATCTAATTACGACGAAGTACAAACAAACTACTCCGTAAACGGTCATTAAGGGGCATGTAGACTTGAACTTATGACGCAATGTAACTTACGGTCGGCAATGTTTACTCCTATGGTCCCTAAACACAAACAATATAACTAATAACAAGCCCTTTTAATTAGCTTGATGGAACCTGTAATTATTTCTAAATAAAAGTTTTCATAAGAAAAGTTGTTACTGTTTTGCCAGAAAAAAGTTGCGAGCTTCTTGCCAAATAGTCGAACAAGTACACTATATAATAAGCAACTAAAACATTAAAACGTAAGTTCATGGTTTAAGCAAGTCGTGTGGTAGAAAAACCGTAGTACAGTAGATTTTTTATTTTACAAATCTGCTACTTGTTATTTACAGCAAGATTTCTTTCAGAATTATGAGTTCTAAAGAACACATTTTTTCGTTTCCAATAAAAAAGTCTCCCCTGAAAAACTTACGAGCTGACGGTTAAGAAAACACTATAACAAGACAAGTAAAAGTTGGGTTGTCAAAGCTAGAAGTCGTTCTACGTTAGCTTTCGCTTCTCAAGTCCCAACCTTGAGTTACGCCTGACACCGCGGTGTATTACAGCCTCCAAAAAAGTCAGAGCTAAGTCTGGTAAATCTCTGGGGATCAAAGATTGTCCGGCGTACTGAAGTCAGGTCAAATCTCGGGATTTCCTTCCTTTTGTCCGTCGTACTATGTACCCTTTACGACTCCCAACATCCAGAGTAATCCAGGGACTTTTCCGTGCAACGTACAGTACATATACGTTGTAGCCACACCCGTATCGTCAGGCTTGTCATGGCTACATTTGGCCTGAAAACAAAAGGGAGAATTTGGACTTGGCTCTTGGGAGCGCTGGCAAACACGAACTTTGCTCCTATGCTGGATTTCGATGTACACAGACACGAGCTTCGGCTTCAAAAAAATATATAACTGCATAAATCTAGTAACTGTTGCTTGGTTAGGAAGTGGGAGAAATAAATAGCAGCGTCTCTGCAGTTTATAATGATGTTGTGTTAAGGCCCCGGTATACACAAACCCCTTATGGGCGAATAACATGGGGAGATTTCAGACACCATAATTTGAAAACGGTCAAAATTTCGAAGATATTGTTTCGATAGTAAAGTTGCTATTAGTGATGACTAGTACACAACGTCGAGTTTTTGTGAAAAAAGGAGTTTGATAAATTTGTAAACTTTAACTGAATGTGTGCTACTTTCTTATTCTACAGAAAAATGGAAATCGGGTAATGTAATGCACTAGCTCTGATTTTTTAAAGTTTTCTGATAAAGAGAAAAAAGAGACCTGTTGGGTAGTTTTTGTGATATTGTGTATGAAATTTCAAGGTTTTGTTGGATTTTATTATGCTTTACCGCTATCCAGAGTTTCTGTTTGACTTCGTTTTGCTTCTGTTATAAGTCACTTGAGCAGACCTACCTTCTAAGAATAAAAGCGTGTCCCTATCTTTTATTTTTTAAAATTTCGGAAGTTGTGTATACCGGGGCCTTAAGAACGACTCCGCTGATACGGGTTGACTTGGATGGGAAAATGGGCGCCTGGAGCCTACCGTTGCTTTTTTCTCCGCTCATTCTCACCAGGAACGCTCGTTTTCGTCACTGTCGGCTGTCAATGCAATCACGTTGGAGATCTTCTTTTTTTAGCTTCTCATCCTGATACTATCTCAATTTGGTTCAGTACGATTGTCAAGCATTGGAGTTGAAATCAATCCATTACGACCCAGTTCACCCGCTGCCAACTCTGCGCTCTAGCCATGGTGATCGCAACGGGTTTTTTGGCATGTTCTTTTCACGGCAGACAGCAAAACGTAATGATAAAGCTGAATCTGAAAATAGCAACGTCGTTTCCCATGCATAGCTAAAGCAAATGTCATTTACATTTTAGGGATGTGCCGTATAATAGGATAAGGGATGTGGGATATTTGGCTGCCAAAGTCGTATTGCCAGTTGCAGAGAAAAAGGCTCTCCGGCAGAATGAAATCCGCTTTCGAAAATTTGCCTTCTCAAGCTACCATAATGAAAGAGAAAAAATACGACCTGAGCCGAAGAGATTGCGTTGCTGCTATACCATTGTCCGAAGTAACAGTTTTGGGAGTTCTTCCATTAAGAAACCCAGCCTTGTAATTTCCCAGCTAAGCTCTTCGTCAAAGCCAGAGGGAGATGAAAAAATGCGCTCTGTAAAGAAGTGTTTTTACGGATACGGTGTTGACCTTCATTGCAGAGTGCAACACAGCACACCTAAGCACTTCTCGTTATCGGCTTTTCGTTTCAACTGGACGTACCATACAACACGGTCATTTTTCTTTTTTTTTTCCTCTTCATTTCTTCCCAGGAAACCTCAAGGAAACTCGCGCTTCCCGCTTAGTTTTACTTCTCCTGTCCAACTCCTTCAGGCCGCTAATTGAAAAGCCACATTTGTTGTTAGCTTGCCAAGAATCGTACAACAGCGCTCATTTTCGTGTTGTGTACCGAGTGCAGTTTGTTCAAGTTGAAAAGTTTATGAAGTCGTGAACTTGCCAAAAGAAGTTCTTAGGCTGCGGTCCCACTAGCCGTATAACCATGGTTACTATAACCTTTTCCTTGGAAATCTCTCACTTTTCCTATCCCTGGAACAGTGATTTCTAAAGAAAAGGTTCTAATAATCTTTTCCTTGGAAATTTCTCACTTTTCCGATCCCTGGGACAGCGAATTCCAAAGAAAAGGTTATAATAACCATGGTTATTCGGCTAGTGGGACCGCAGCCTTAGTTTCCTATTTCCAGAATAGTTTTAGCTGCTCCTGTTTCCTAGAGACATGAACATCCAAGCACTTTTTACCCCTTTACTTTTTCTTAAAAGGAAAAGAGAAATAGTCAAACACTCGAATTACCCGTCATTCACGGTATACGTAGAACATTACAATGCGGAAACCACACATGTCAGAAAAAGAAGGGTTCTCTAGGGTAAGAATGGCACTTGGTTTCGAAGTGGCTGCACCATGATCAATGGAACTGAGTAGTCAAGAATCCTGCCAGTTTTTAAGGTTCCATTTGACGGAGATACCCAATAATCGATTGCAGTCTACCTGCGAAAAGTCTCGTTGGCGACAGCTAGAGCAGACCAGGGCACATTCAAGGAAAGAGCAATTCAAATCAAATTCAAAACTGTTTTTAAAAACTCCCTTTCATTCAGCTCATTCCAAGGGATGTCGAAGCCAATTAATTTAATTCTTGATCCTTTCCCGAGCTATCCAAAGGTCTTCGAACTCCAGAAGCTCTTAAAAAAAAGTCGTCAAGAGCCTACCCAGAATTTTGGTTAGGAGATGGTTTTTAACAGAATTTCTTTCCAAGAGTTAAAAATTCTTTGAAGAGTGATTACTATGACTTACTATAGGACTGATTACTATGAAGACTGATTATTATGATCTACTAGAATAGCCCATCTAAAAATAACCTTTCTGGGGTGGGATTCCTCCACCTTCGGAATGGGAAGCTAGCCAAGAATTTCGGCAAAGCATTATTCTCTGACATACAAAAGTACGCATAGGGGTGATCATGTGGCCCTTTTACTTAATTAAAAGTTCCTTGTAGCTCTTTGTGCCACTGGAACTGGACAGCTGCATTCAGCGCCGTACACAAGATTTTCCATTGGTGGGTGGTGGGAAATGGTTTTACGTAGGATATTGATGCGATTATAAAAATTTACTCCTATAAATGTATTTTTCTCTGGTGGAGGTAAAACTCCCCAACCAATTCTGTTTAGTTTCTTTGACTGCTTTGTGGAACCTGAGAAAACTGTCATAGGATAATTTTCGTTCATAAAGAAAAAATGGCAAGCGTGCCGTTCTTAAGTTTTTTCGGGAACGACTACGTTGTGTTCTCCGTTTCTTCTAACTTGTAAGCTTCAACCGGTTGCAGCAACGCTAGACTCCGTTCCCACGAGAAGAGGCTGGTGGAAAATGTATTAGTGGGGAAGATAAGCTCAAATCACATAAGTTCTTTCTACGTAAAGTTGTACAGTTTCGAAATTCAAAGGGCTTTTCAAGTTACACTTTTTCTTAGCTAATTCTTTTTCAAAAAGCCAATTCAATTATTGCCCAAATTGAGTTAATCCAAAAGTGACCCAACAATATTTTGTTGAAAATGTTCCGATCAAATTCCTCAATCAAACACACACGTTGTGGATTTTACTTAACCAATGAAGATTTTACAAATTAGAACTATCATTATTGTAACAAAACTACAAGAGGTTTCCGAAGAAAGCCGAAGACGATAATGGGACACCTTTTGTGACCCAGTTCGTCATAAAAACGACAAGTTAATTCAAACTTTGTATAACGATTCAGTAATTCAGTCCAAGTTCAATGAAACTGAAATTAATTTAAGTCAAATTCACAAAAATTAATTACAGGCAAAGAGCTATGCTCACGCCGATATATTTAAAAAATAATAACCCGTACGGAAATTGTGTAGGAAATGTTCCATATCTTGTTTATGCTGAAGTATTTCCGCTCATAAGCGAAGTTTATTTTATAACAAGAATTCATGTCTTGCAGAAAAAGCCTTGAGAGTTACTTAATATCGTGTACGAGTAAACCGACTAGCATCAACTGGTATCGTGTATTCGCATCAACTACGATCATTTTTCACGACAACTCGTTATTCAACTGGGGCAGAAAAAAATAGTTACCTAAAATAAGAGTAAAAGCGTTTACCACAATAAGCTCAACTATGGGGTTCGAAGGAATTCACACTGCTTCGGATTGCAAAATGTAACGTTTTGCCATGCAAGTTCGCTCGACTGGGCAGAGTTAAGGTAATTTGTGCACAATTAGTGAATGGTCTTGTGGCTACAAGTTTTACAACGCTTACGTAAGACCATTCTTGCTGCGGTTTATAGTCGGGGTAAACGGAGTTGTTCCCAGTAAATCCCTAGTCCAGTACATTTGTTACTCAGTTCCTTTAATCCGACAAAACATGTTCACTGGTATCGAAACGTTGGCACACAGCACCTTGAGATCAAAAGATTTTCAGTAAGTTCATGAAAAGCATTAAAAATGATTTTAAAAATACACGCGAAAGCGAAAGATTTTTTGTTGTTGTTATTGTTCATAAAATCTTAATGCACAAAGCACCTCCTTTCTCATGCATATTTTTTTCCCGCTACAAAAGAGTTTTATCGTGGAATTTGTTGCTCTACTGTTCACTCTGCTTCATTCCCAACTACGCTTCAAAAACATATTGCCAAAACCCTTCAATAATATTTAGCTCGTTCCAGTTGAACGTAGCGAGGCATCCTTTCCGTTCATAAAAAGTTGATGGGAAGTTCTAAATTCTCAAGCATAAACACCTGTTGTATCCCACCTATGTAATCTTCCTTAACGGTCTGTCAGTTTCTATTCCTTCACACATACGTAAACTTCGGCCGAAAGACCCACTCTCGTTACCGAAATAACCAGAGCTGCATTAATGAGTCTTCTTGCATAATTTAATTCGAAACTATGGGAAATTGGTAAGTCATCTGTAGTAATGTAAACGATCGACGTTCAAGTCAGAGCGGGCATATCCAGTTTCGAAGCCACAAGGGCCCACATAACGCGCATAACCTCGTAATTGATGTGAAATTCATGATCTCGCAGCTTCCTCTTACGACAAAAAGATGACATAAAAGCTGTTTGGCGCAAAGGCAGCGCACAGCTTTCCACCTTCGGACTCCTTTTACTGGGAACTGTCAATTCATGGAATCATGTTTTTGGTGACGACGGTCCCAAGCATGCGGCGACAATTCACGCTTTGGGGCTTCCTGAAGTTTACTTCAAGCAAGGCCCCTCCTACCTACCTCAAAGGGTAACCGGTGCGCTCCTTGAGTGCTCCAGAAAAACCACGCCCCTCCCTCCCCCAAAGGTGCTCCTTCTCATACTCCTGGCTGATTCCGACAATAGCGAGTCAGACGCATTTTAGGTGCACGACACGTTGGACGCCAGCTCCGTATTGGGCTCTTCCCCATTCGAATAACGTTTGGTTAATCCTTCCGAGATAAAAATTTCTCATCGTACCTCTCCAAAGATGTCCATTGTACCATGGCCTAGAAACGGTTATACATTAGAGACGTGTAAAGAGCCAGTGGGAAAACTCGGGAAAAAGTAAAGTCGCTAGGATCAGCAGCCATTTGAAACCAGTGTGGATTTGACCGTACCCTTCCAGTATGTGATCCGAGGTGCTAGCTTTATCTTGTGAATCCAGCCCCACCGTCATTATGACTATCGTAATGAATCGCTACCATCTTGTTCATCCAGCCGTGAGCGGTGTGGACAATTTCCACGTCAGCAATCATACTCGTTTTTTCGGTGCGGCAGCGGGAGACAAACACCCCGGTGCTGGTGTTCAAGAGGCCGAAACTATGCTGGTATTGTTGGGGGGAAGCTGCTCGCTTGTCGGATTGGCTTTTGCCTTCATTACTTATAGGTATATCTTACGGCATTATCCCTCATGGCTTCATTAGAGCACGAAAAGTCACAGCACGGCTTGACGTTGGCTCCGTGCGCTGCTAACCGCTTTATCCGCAGTCTTTAGTAGGGCAGTGAGCACTCAGTTTTGACGAGAGCACTATACGGCACAAATGTGGTTACTATAGCAATGTGAGCACAACAATGTTCTAGGTGAACCCTCCAAAGCCGCACCCAGCCACACTAAACTATCCGATATTATTCGATTATTACAACAGATTTCTAGGATCAATGTCAAATATCCTCTTACAACTTATTGCCGAAATTACTGGACTTGCCAACTGCATTGAACATAGAGCTGGACGTAAGTGGAGTTAACCTTCGTTTGCCAGGCTGAAATGCTGCCAGCAAAGCCGTAGTGTTACAAGCCAACGTATTTTTTTCTCTCCCGGTTTTGGGAAGAAATCCTTTTCTAGAAATCGGATCTTGAGCGGCCCACAGCCAAGTGAGCGTTTTTCGGATCTCAAGCTAGACTAGAAACAAAAAGGTTACGATCGAAAGGGAAATGGCTAAGTGATGTGTAACACGAAGTGGGGCAATATTAAGCTCCGGACCATACTGCCGTAATGTGCTGTAGGAGAAAAATAGAGAAAAGTAGAGGAGAATAAAATATTTACACCGGCCGTTGTAAACTTGAAAAGCAGAGTTCAGTTCATATTCATTTTCACGATTTAGCTGGTGATAAAAAATACAATGGTGTCATTTGGTATTCCTCATCAACATTATGAAAAGCTTTCCGTAGCCTTTAATGACAATTGGAAACAATTATAGTTGATTAGCCCAGAGTGTTTGATCATTTGTTTATGTTAAGGCCCCGGTATACACAACTTCCGAAATTTTTAAAAAATAAAAGATAGGGACACGCTTTTATTCTTAGAAGGTAGGTCTGCTCAAGTGACTTATAACAGAAGCAAAACGAAGTCAAACAGAAACTCTGGATAGCGGTAAAGCATAATAAAATCAAACAAAACCTTGGAATTTCATACACAATATCACAAAAACTACCCAACAGATCTCTTTTTTCTCTTTATTGTAAAACTTTAAAAAATCAGAGCTTTTGCACTACATTGCCCGATTTCCATTTTTCTGTAGAATAAGAAAGTAGCACACATTCAGTCAAAGTTTACAAATTTATCAAATTTCTTTTTTCACAAAAACTCGATGTTGTGTACTAGGCATCACTAATAGCAACTTTACTATCGAAACAATATCTTTGACATTTTGACCGTTTTCAAATTATGGTGTCTGAAATCTTCCCATGTTATTCGCCCATAAGGGGTTTGTGTATACCGGGGCCTTAAGACACTCTGGAATACTAACCAGCTTCATTTGCACCGTTTTTTTCTTTTTGACCAATATAAGTAAAAAATGCTTTCATTTCTAACTTAGGGACAAGTACGTTTTTTTCTGGTTGCTGATTGAAGTTTCTGCATACATTTCCTTTAAACAGAAGATAAGACAAGGTTTAAATGTATTTAACGCTTGATTTTTTTTCTATCAGAGATAAAATACATCCTTTAATATTACACCCGATCTGTTGCTTGATGTTGAAGCTAGAACGCTTTATTCTTCGGGTGTGAGGAAAAGAGAACTCTGGATAATGATTCCGTGCTCCCATGTGTACCGTATCGTGTGGCACGGGAATCATGTTTGTGCTTAGACGCTTTCTACAATCAACGGTACAGCAATTTTCTATTGTTGCTCAGAGAGCGATCTGTGCTACTACGCGTCATCTTTTGTTCTCTTTTCTGGGGGGGGGGGTAAGTTTCATCTCGGAAATGAAAAAGGAGACAGCAAAGGTGTTGCCATTTTTCCTAACAGCAGTGGTGCGTGCCTTTTTCGGGAGTACCTCCTTCTCATCGGTTGTGTCGTTCCCGCCTTTTTCTAACAAACTTGATCCTTATATTCTAAAAATACGACCATATGATTGATCACTGCTGGTAACACTAACAATTTCTCCTGTTTAGTTTGTTCTCTGACGCCGTTGAATTGGGAGGCCCCACGCTGTTAAACTTACTGGCTTGCGTGTTCTTGTCTCAATTAAGCCACCTTTTAACCTTCGCCGCCGAGGACTATTTACACGTAAACATCTGACATTTTTTTTTACTGAACCGGGCGACACGAGACGATCAATTAAATAACAGCCAATCAGTAACTCCAAAGAAACACGAAAAATTGTCATGGTTCTCTTTTCGCAGGGTGAAAATTTGTGCAAGCCTTTGATTCTCCTGCAGCTCTATTTTCACGTAACGCAGCTCATTTGGCTCCTTTTCACCGCGTACGAGTTATGGAAAAGTGTTCGCCGAGGCTTTGCTGCGGATGCGAGTAACAATGAACACACGTTCCTTCGATTGTCGCTGATTGGCTGGGGCGGGCCCATGCTTTTGACAGCCCTGACGGCAGGTTTGGAGTTTCACACAGCCCCGGGCCAGGAGAAGAACCTGAATCCCCACTGTTCGATCTCTCAACACAGCTGGAGCCAAGTGATTTTTGTAGCTTCCGGACTTCTCTTGGTGACACTAACGCTCCAATACTTACTGAAAGCGTGGCGCTTGGCGAAATTCATGTTTAACATCAGCCAGTATAAGACAGTTCTCGTGAGGGCCAAATTAATCGTCAAATTGGTATTAATACTCAACGTGTCCTGGGTACTTAATGTCATCGCGCTCTTCGTGCAACGCGACGCGCTATGGACGACGGGCCAAGTTTGCTTTTCCTTGCAAGGCTTACTCATTGCGCTGTGTCTTACCTGTGACTGTCAATTAATCCGCAGCTTCTCCCGACATACCAATTTGCATATCAAGAAGTACGGAGCTTCAGAGGTCATTCATTCCAGCCAGTTAGACCTCACCACTTGGGAAAATCCACCCCAGCCTCGACTAATTTGAATAAGCTAACCTCACTTACCACTCACCGGGGCAGGAAATTTAAATACTCTGGCCCGGTCAGCAAAACATATCCCACAAGCAATCTGTTCTATTTTTCAAGTCGTTCCGTGTGCGTGTGTGTTGGATCTCGCACGCGAGCTTACCACCAAAGTTTCAATTCCTCACAAACGCGTGTAATACACATGTCTTAAATTGTCGGCGAATTTCTCCCTCTCTTGCATTTTTGGCCGTGCTTCACCTCGAAACTACGAAAAAAAAGGTACCAGGCTAAGAGAAGCACGGCACTCCGTGACGCTAAACTGAAGGAGTCACAGTAATAGAGCTTCTCACGAAAACCAATTTGATTTCTTTCCAAGCTTTCATGTAAGTCGCTAGCCATATTAGGATAGGACATCTGCCCTTTCCAAATTTGGTTCTTGACTATTTTACTTTCTTTTACATTTTTCCTTTTTTCTTTCAACGCTCTATTTCTCTTTTTCGTTTTTTTGTGCTGCTGAATTGCTGGGCGACGTGCTGAATTTCTGTGTGAAGTATACGAAAAAGGGAAATATAGGACCGGGCTGAGCTCATTTATCTCTTCCGAGTGAGAAAACTTTGTTTCTTTGATTAAGGGTACGAAGCGTGAAAAATGTAGGCTACTTGTCACGGTGACAGTTTCGTACATTTCCCGTACAGCGTTACCACTTCCGATGGGAGCTTATGTAATTTGTTTCCTTTTTTAAAAAAAGGCTAAGATGAAGTGAGGCAGGCGTATCTCATTTAACCTGGTCTGCTGGGTACAGAAGTGCTTTAACTTTGTGTTCCCATACTAAAAAAAAATATTTACAATTAATAGTTTAGCATTTTTCGTCATTTAATCAACACTTTCGCGTAAGTTATGTCCAACATGTTATACAGACTTTCATATTCAAGACGGAAACAATATGCCAGTGAAAAAAAAAAGTGGCGCGGTTGTGGGATCCTATCGATTTCCTGCCCTATGGTCATGGCGTTTTAAGCTATGTGGATATGGATTTTTAGTCTGCTGTCAAAGTCTTCAAGACCGACATGAAAATCAGACTGCTAATATGAGCTGTGTGGAAAGTGTCGCACTTTCGGCACTTCCCAGAAAGAACTTTAAAAAATACCCCTTACCGAACATCTGCAGCTGCTATAACGGCACTAAAGAAAGAAAGTACGTTAAAAAGTTTTAACACTATAAGAAAAAATTATCTTAGAATTTCCCGCGCCCGCATTTGGTAGTAAATAATTAAGTTTACTGACCGTTTTCTCGTTCGCTCACTCTACGAATGTTTTAGGAGATTACAAGAATGATTTAATACGTAACGTGACATATTCTATATTTACACGTCCAAATGCGCAGTTTGTTTTCATCAAAAAGCTATGCTCTCATTTATTTAACCAGGTCACCTAATACAACGTAGGACGGGAGAACATTTCGTACCTTTGAACATCGCTAGGCTACTACGTATACATGACAACGTGTCAATAGCTTCCGCTCTTAACACGAAACTATATCATCTGGAATATGTTGTGGTAGTAATTAAAATAGTAATTAATAGCACATTAAAATTGTGCGATATTTTGGACATAACCGCGTGGAATGCTTGTCGTTCCCCTTAAACTAGTGCTTAACCATAAATCAGGAGTACCGGGTTAGCGTTTGCATTACAGACGGGTTTGTAAGCCAACTCGTACAAAAATGGAAGCGGGTTATTTTGGGATTAGAACACATTAGAACCGCTATTGAGTGCAAGTCAATGAAGTTAACCGTATGTTAACATGCATTTTGTATTCAGTCGGTTCAAGCCTCATTTTTACCTCCTTTTTACCTCAGTTTCAGATCATGTTAAGAAGATGTACGGAAACTTCACCAAGAGATACTGCTTGAGTAAAATTAACTCTATTAAAATCACGTTCTCCTGAAGTTATATTGCGGTTAAATTGCATTTAAATTAGGAGGGAAATGACCGTAATAAAATCGCAGATTAAAGCCCCGGTATACACAAACCTCTTATGGACGAATAACATGGGGAACTCTAAAAAGGGCTTCTGCGTGATGCTTTAGTATATTTCAAATCAATGCTTGCAGTAAAGTTGTTTTGATTGATATCTAGTGCCTATGTTCAAGATCTTTTGAAAATATGTTTTTATTAAATTTAAAAACTCTAGGTGAATTTTTGAAAATTTTGAAATACAAAAAAAATTAGCTGACAAGAGCACAAGACAACTTCTTTGTACATTTTTTGGCAAAAATACGATTCAAATCGGACGAGTAGTTTTTACGATACCATTACTAGAATTACCAAATTTTAAGTAATGATTTCGTAAAAACTACTCGTCCAATTTGAATCGTCTTTTCACAAAATAATGTTGGGAGAAGATGTCTAGTGCTCCTGTTACCCAGATTTTATTTTTTTCAGTATTTTAAAATTTGCAAAAATTCACCTACAGTTTTTAAATTTAATAAAAACATATTTTCAAAAGATCTCGAACACAGGCACTAGATATCAATTAAAATAACTTTACTGCAAGCATTGATCTGAAATATACTTAAGCATTACGCAGAAGCCTTTTTTAGAGCTCCTCGTGTTATTCGTCTATAAGAATTTTGTGTATACCGGGGCCTTAAGATGTTAACCTCAGTTTCGAGTACATCATCTTTTTCGTACAGGAACCACCATCAATTTTCGAAACGTATCAATATGCAACTTTAGAATATCCCGCTTTACATGAAAAAAAATTCTATTTTTTTTGCTTTAATTATTAGGAATCAAGAAGGTATGCAACTCTTATATCCCTCGCTGAAGAAAGGGAACATCGAGCGCTGCATGAAAGGTGTATTTGTCCACATCTCACTGGATTCCAGTGGTTATTTTTAAATGAAAACGTACAGACCAACTGCAGTGCAGTACTCGGAAACTAACGAGCAAGCCATGGCATGTTTGACAGACAGAAAGCTTTACTGGGTGCGCTCATATAGATTAACACTTAAAGTTTTGAGGACACGGCGTTGCACTTATCTGCTGAAACTTGCACACAAAGGATGTCTGATAACTAGTGGCACCTGGTCCTTTACTCGTAATCCAAATTATCCGTTCTCCAAGCTTTCCTTCGCTCACATCTAAAGCCCAGGATTAAAGGTGGGACTCTTCGAATATGTCCCAAGGATTTTAATCGTCAGGTGCCATGCATGCATTACGCAATACAGTTTCCTTACCACTTTTCTCTTGACTAGACTCATGGTCTAAAGTCACCCCCAGTTAAACGCTCTTCAGTTATCCATTTTTAATCGTAACTTTCATGAAAGGATAAGAGCTCAAACGAAATTTCAGACGTGGCTGGTAACCAGTGTATTCCGCTGGGAACACGAAATTCCGTGAATGCGCATTTGGACCAATGGGAACACTGTCATCATAGTGCAAATGGAATAAGCATACAGGAGACTATTCCTTTGGAGTTTTGTGGCATATGTGGATTTTCATAAGTAGACGTAAGCTCACTTCATCTCACCCGAGCCGGCAAGCTTTTCCCGGCGAAGAATAATAGATATGCTATAATCTACTTCGCTTTGTGACCACGCAAACACTGGCTGTCAACGTCGACTGCCAAAGGGCAATTAGGACTTATAGTACTTAGTCATCGCTCTGAAGTTTCTCTCTAAATTCAATATATATCTACGGTAGCCACTGGTAAAGCTACCAGGACCGGGAATAAGAAAATGTACTGAATTTTCCTGGAACTAAATATTCTTTCTCTGAACTGTAGGAAATATCTCGTTAGCCAAACCTTTCTGGAAGAAATCGAGCAAATATGTTTTCAGACGTCTGTAACTAATAATATACTGCCTTCAGAGCAGAAAAAAAAATTCCAGCCACAATGTTTGATCTAGGGCTGAGAAACGGCTCGACTCAAGCTGAGCTGAGCCGATCTCTGCTCGACTTGCCAGTGACTGGTTTCGGCTCGGCTTGACGATGAGCGGTTTGGACTCAGTTCGGCTTCAAGAAATGAATTATTCGAATTCAATAAGAAAGAAGAAAACAGAGTGAAATATTAAATATTTATGGTGAATCTTAATCCCGTCTCATCTTATGTTGAGCAATTTTCAAGCATAATGGAAGAATAGAGTAAAAGGACAAAGCAATTATTATAGCGAATTTGATTTTCTATCTGTATCTATATCTGATTTTCTCTTAGATGTGGTTTTTACTTATCCGTGGTTTTCTCTTGAATGTGGTATTATTTTTACAAGTGGTTTCTCTTACACGTGGAATCGATTATTTGTTTTGCATAAAACTATGTTATGCTTTTTATCTACGAGCTGTAAGTACCGGCTCTACGCTCGGTTCGGCTTAAGACCATCGACTCGCTTTCTTGAAATCTTTCTTGGATTTTTTAAAATATTATTATTATTTTTCTCTTTGCAGCGTGACAGTCGGTAGAAACCAAACGTATACTTATCACTGTAATACGCCATTCGGGGAATTAAAACTTAATGAAGAAGCAACCAGTTCTGAAAGTTAACCGAGTCTGACTCCATTGAATGAAATCGGAGTGACATGGGACTTGGGCGTTAATATGAAGTTAAGCGAGTGAATTTAAGTGGACTCCACTGTACTAAATAAAGGATAAATAGTAATTTAATAACTGTTTCAACAGTCATAGTATCATAGTATACTGTCGTATCATAGTCGGTAAGATTGTTTAATACAATCGGTAGAATTTGGGACTTACGCTCCGACCAAACAGAGTCCCCATCATGACGCCCCTGGCATTGGGAAGCAATCAAGTATGTGCTAAAGTGAGCTATGAACAGCACTCATGCAAGTGCTTCAATAGGGGTTAGGAAAAAGCTTTTCGTACGATTATTCTTTACAATATGTGTAGCTTTTACGTTTCACTTTTCTTTTCCTTTTTCTGAAAGTTATTAAATATACGGTAAGAAAGTATTCACGTTTACAATAAACTTTCATCATTTCACTCCATCATTTCATTGCAGGCCAGATTGAAGTTCAATGCTTCGAATATATGTAATTTTTTTTAGAAATTAATGCGCACACCGGCAAGTCTACGCCCAGTTTGAAAACCTTCGCGACTTCAACGATACAACAGGCTTTTTTCCCAATGCTTTTAAACAGCAATGCAGAGCCTCCACTAATCCAACAAAAGGTCAATGTTTAAAATGAACGCGATGCCATCTCAAAAGCTTGCTCTTCAGTCAGGGGTTATCAAAATTTCCGGTACACAGCTCCGGTTATTGAAGGTAAAACCACCTAGGCTCCCTTGCACACGTCTCGGTATCACAAATTTTAACTTTGCAGTCCAAAAAGTAAAAAAAAACGTACGAAACGTGTATCACAGAAATCAACTGAGCAAAACTTCACGTAATTTGCCCCATAAGGGGAGCAAAATATAGCGTGGTGGCCTTAAAGTAACTACCGTCCTTATTTAAATATACACAATTGAAGTTTGTCTATAAGCTAGAGACAGCAACGAGCTCCTTTCACACTATTAGAAACAAAAATAACTGCCATCATTCTTCATATTTTGTCGGTCAGCAGAACAGCACGGTGTGTTTCAAGCGTCAATCGTTACATTCGCCGTTAAGGCCTTACCCCTACTGTAGCTCTACTGACAAACAGAAGTATTTCACATCTTGGGTAGGATCTAAAACTACCCATATCCAACTAAAAAACGAAAACGTAATTCTTTCACACATTGGCTGATTTTACAGCTATGTACCAAAGCAGTTGCAATACCTAGCCGGCCCTCTTAGCAGCCACTAGTACGCTCCGCAAAGCTGCCTGTCGTTTTTAGTCATCTAACATCTCAACAAAAATTGCCTAGAAAAAGTTTTGAATTACTTTGGGAAACGGAGTGTTTCCGTCCGATTAGAACTTCTCTGTAACCCTTTTTTCCTGACGTGAGTACAGGTCCATCGTGAGCAAACCTTTTTACAGAAATACTTCCCTTCGAGAAAGGCCGCGACCCTCTAGGGAGACGCGACTCAGCTTGACTACTTGTGGCTCGCTATAGAGAGTAAACGTTCAAACTAGGGCTGAGAAGCTAGGAAAGTAGGGCTAAGAAGAAACTAGTTACGAGAGTGTTTGCTAGCTTTATTTTTTCGCGAGCGAGCGAATTTAGCGCAACACGTTCGCTACCCAAAACAATTTTTTTGCGAATTAAGTAGCAATGTTGTTTAATTTACTACACGTTTTGTTAACTTTGCGAGAACCTGTTTGTAACATTACAGTTTGTTCTGTAAGTGAATGCACTTCGACTTCTTCATGAAAAAAATATTATAGCCCGTTTTATTACAGAAACTTCACGTGGAAAGTAACCGAAAAACTTATTGTAAAATAAAAAAAAACTTTTTGTAACTTCCTATACAGTAAGTTTATTCGATTTTACGAAGAACTCGTTAATAACATACAAAATTTTTCCCTACGCGAATTTACAAGGAGTATACATTATGTATTTGTTTTCGTGTGTTACTGGACATACGTGGTAGACACATACTTTTTTCAGTGTTGATAATTGTTGCTGTCATTGATCGTTATATAACGATGTATACGCAATTTATAAAAATAGTGTACAAATATAGTATATACGCAGATATAGTGTAGACAGTTAAAAAAATTGCCATGCATTGGATTGTCCCTGTATATCAATCAGCCAGTCCGCAGAATTACATCTAGTTTTTGGGTAAAAAATAAATAAAACTTTGAATCGAATCGAGAAACATTGGCAAATGATCGATAATGGTTTGGCATTCGATGAAAATAAAGAACCTGAACATTGCTACTTGCGCAGACTAGAGGCAAGGGCGGATACGCCGTAAGACCCAGATTGCCTAGGCGTGGCACAAGACATTCGATTGTTCGACGTAATGATACCTTGTTCTCTGTTTTGTCTTCAAATTATATCACAAGATAAATGAGAACACCCGAGGTTTAGTGAACGATGGAATGCTATATTTTTACGTTTTCTAAACTTGCAGTGACATATATAACATTTAAAAATACAATTTCTTCAGGGGTATAAAATGTATCGGGAGCAGCAGCCCCTTCGTTCCCTTTGATCCTTGTAACGTCTGATTTTTAGGGGTCCAGTTTTCCCTAAAATGACAATAATAACTGACTAGTGGTCTTCAAGGAGATTATTTTACCCTTTATGCGTCAACTTTTGGTGGAACTTATCAAGGAACGTCGCCACGAAAGGAACGGTCGAACGTCTTCCGCCCCACCCTCGACTACGTAAATCTTGTAGCAGACCCCGCCCCGTCAAATCAGTCTGGGATACTACAAGAATCGCCATTTTACAGATGGCGACAGAATGACAACAAAGAGAGAGTTTTGTCATCTTATGGTGTACTATTAATTAACATAGGAGAACATACTATCGTTGACGGCATTTGCACAGATTGCGATCTCGTCTTGCCTGGTCTGTGTACAGGTTGTGAAACAGAAGAGACAAAAACATCTGATCATGGTGAAACTATATTCCTTAGCTGTCTTAAATCGTGTGCAATCACCGTCCACAGCGGCTATTCTCTTGAAAGCTGCCTACGATTTGCAATCGTTTGGTTTTTTCCAGCGAAGTAGTGTGCAAGAGTTTATGGGCTTTACGGCCAGGATAGTGACAGAAAGGACGTCGCCTGCAAACCGGCAATCAGTAAAGCAAGGAGGTAATTATTAAAATCAGTAACGGTTCTGTTTCTGTTCGACGTCTTAACGCATTGTTTTCAGAGTACATGGTCCACGTTTACGTAAGAGCAGATGGCTTAACAGGTGTCCTAATTTCGGATCATGAATATCCTCATCGCGTAGCCCATACACTACTAATGAAAGTAAAATACATGCCTATACATTTGTGTAATAGCTTTAATCCTATATGGTTCCAGGTGTTGGACGAATTTGTTTCCAAAGTACCGACATGGTCGTCGTACACTAATGAAGCTGCCACTGCGGATGTAATTTTTACAGCCCTAGACGGCTATTTAGCTAAATATCAAAATCCTCGCGAAGCGGACGCGCTTACGAAAATTCAAGATGAGCTGGACGAAACGAAGATCATTTTACATAACACCATTGAGGCAGTGCTTGAGAGGGGCGAGAAATTAGATGACCTAGTATCCAAATCACAAGGATTGAGCGATGCTTCAAAGATGTTTTACAAAACTGCTCGTAAAACAAACTCGTGTTGCAGTTTTGGTTAAACTTTCTCGTGCTTGTAAAGTCTTCTCCCTGAAAATCCAAATTATATCCATGTCACCGCGAGTGGGAACAACATTCCCTTTTTCTCAACCACAAAGAAATACCCTTGTTCTTTTAAAGCTTTTTTTTTTTCGGGACGTTACTTTTCGTTAATTTTTCCCTCCTGATATGTATCTGTTCAATATGTGTTTAGCCCAAGGAATAAGTTGCATGAGTGTTGGCTATGGTATGGGTGTTACGTGCCTTTGGCGACAGAACTAAAGACTATTTATTTTGCTTTAGACGTAATGCCACTATGTAACAGACTCCTCCTCTTAAGGAATACATGGTCTTTAGTGTCCCGTACAAAAGCATTTGACCAACGCGATATTTTGGATGCGGAACTAACGGTCTACAAAATGACGGAATTTATTCGACGCTGCGCTCGGAATTAATGCTAGTCGTATAACAGAAAACAAGATAAAAATGTTCTCATCCCTCAACGGCGAGTAAAAGGCAATGTTATATTGCATTGATAAGCCCACGGCCAATCGCACACTCCTAACTTGACGTTGAAAACCAAACCGTCGGGACAGTTTTGTTGCTGCACTTCACTACCGTCGACGCATACGTAGAACCGAGAACAGTCGTGAGGATCAGAAGCATAGTAAAGTCCTGACAAAAAGTCCGATTAAGCGTAAAATAAGTAGCGATTATAATTGAGATATTACCCGTTGTTAAAAGACATGGGTCAATGTTGTTTGTGGTGGATTTAGTTGCCTCGGTGGTAGAAACCGGAACATGCTTGGTTGAAGTTGTAGGCTCAGTACTAGTTGTACTTAAGGGCTCGTTACACTTGTAGTACGCATTGAGTTTGCGGATATCTTTTTCGCTGAAGCCAATACGTTGACCGATATCCACACCGCCTGTACCAAACATTACCATTACGAGTTGGGCGAACTTGAGGCCACTGTATACCGACTTGCCTTATGGACAAATAACATGGGAAACCTTGTGAATCATTTTGCGTTTGCTGCTAAATAATTTGACAAAACTTCCTGACAGTAATGGTTTGAATAATAATATCTGGAATCTGACCTCGTTATATTTTCGAAAATGTTGACAGTTAATTTGTAATCGCTCGAGAAATTTCACTGTTTTTTTCAAATTTCGAAATTTGAAAATTCGCCAAGTCAGAATCTCAGAATCATTAATAATGAAAAATTTTCTGTGCAAAGATTTTTCAAAAATATGCAATAGTTTTTGCGAAATGGTTCACAAGATTTACGAAATTTTACCACCTAAATTGTGCTGCCACCCTTGCAACACGTGAAACTTAGGAAATATTCATGCACAGAAAATTTTGAATTATTAGTGCGGAGAATCTAACATGGCGAAATTTTCAAATTTCGAAATTTGAAAAAACAGTGACATTTCTCGAGCGATTACAAATTAACTGTCAACATTTTCGAAAATATAACGAGGTCAGATTCCAGGTATTGTTATTCAAAACATTACTGTCAGGGACATTTTGTCAATTTACTTAACAGCAAACGCAAAATGGTTCACAAGGTTTCCCATGTTATTTGTCCATAAGGCAAGTCGGTATACAGTGGCCTTAAGTTGAACAGTTTACTTTCAAAAGGCACGATGGTCTCAAGTCCTGCACTAGCGTTTTTAGAAAGCATAGTCCGACTGCCATGTAGGATACTGCCGTAGTCATAACTTATGTCGAAGAGCTCCACAGTGTCATTTCTAGTTTTCGCGGGACAAAAGAATGGTAATCACTGGGCTACTTTTCTTTTGTAGTCTTTACTCGTATTTCTGGAAGTAAATTTCTTGTCCGGGCTCTATATTATCGAAAAGGATTTGAACGTACTGGTCCCTATCTGGTCGATTATGCTCATGCCAAAACCCTTCAAGAAAGTAAGCAACTGTTTCTTTCGCAAATTTTCATAACGTTTACCTAATGCGTGAAAGAGCTCGTGCATTATAACGCCTTTAAAGAAGCACTTGGAGCCTTCCAATGATAAGGCTTGCTCCCCACCTTGGCGGCCAACTTCGGAGCTGCAGCCGCGGATTTTACGAAAAAGAATGTAATCCACAACGGACAACTCTTTGGGAAGGAATCGTACACAGGATACTCTTTCGAACTCATGCATGGCAGCGAAAATCTGATCTTTCTCGTCCTGATCTAAGCGTAAATAGAATTACAGAAATTAAACATTCTTCTATATTGAGTTTGTGTGTGTGTGTACCGTAGGCGTCGCCAATAACAAAATAGACTTTTGCATCAGGCCACTGCAGGGACAAATTTTTGTCTGCTACTTGAAGTCCCGTCTATTGTGCAATTCGAGAGATTAATCTGACGAATCTCAGTATGTAAAGAACAGTTGACAATTCGAATGAGTTATCTGTCACATTCACTGTGACATGTTTAGGTCAATGAAGGCTGTCCGTGGCCTGTATCATATCAAAGTCGGTAGCTCTTTGGGAAGTTCGAACGTTGTCACTCTTTAGATAAAGACATGCTAAAGTACACTTATTTGGGTAATTTTTCTTCGGGTAAACCCAAAGGCTTCTAATGTCGCAAAAAAAAAACTTTATTTTTTTCGCTAGTTACCTCAAGTCTCAGCATGATGTCTCCTTCCACATATCCTGGAAATGGAATGAGTCATAATTATTGGTTCTCCATTTTAAACTGGCTTTGGATTTTTTCAAACTCGTACGTACCTGATTCTTCGTCAGCATTGGACGATACGACGCTTATTGGCTAGATGAAAAGGGAAATTTTGGGTAGGAAAAATGCTAGCTATGAGATACAGAAGTACAGCACTGAGTACGAAAAATTACTACGTCCAAATCTCAGAGGATAAATGAAATGGCCTTTTGGCATTAGCTCAATTTGCGGGCTTGTTTTCAGCAAAGTCGCCGTTAGTTTTGATTTTATTGAGCCGAACCTTTCTGTCTTAATAAAGGACGAGCCGTCCTCGGAGAACAAAACCGAATCTCTGAGCATAGGACGTCGATATTCTTTGTGCTCATTGTTCCGTACCTGTAGCGTACACACCGAGAGCGCCCATGCGAAAGCGAGAATTTCCAGTAACTTCATTGGGTTCGTGAAGCTACACACACTAATATAACTGTAGGCGAGGAAAAAATGCTCTGCCTTCGGCTTTCATTGAACAACTAAGCAACGCAAAGACTGACGTCCGTATTATGATACATTCGGGGAGACTAGCCGTGAATATTATCAGCGAGATTGTCGAGTCAAGTTGTCAAGTCTTCATTACTTTACAGCCCAAAGTTCGTCCTTCTTTTAAAGGTGTGCCGCGGCTGATTTAAAAATCCAGACTTCCCGCAGTCAAGTAATCAGACGGATGGGAAAAAAATCAGGAAAGTTTTTGGGCATAGTTAGACCTAAAAGAGTAGGTAGCATGTACAATCCAGGCCCACCCTCCGCTCACCCTACAAAAAAAGGAAAAGGGGAACAGCAGTGAGCAAAATACCGTACCTGTCGAATCACATAAGGGGTGAAGAGGCTTGAAGCTTCAATTTCGGAACAATCTGTTGTTTAAAACGTGTATAAATAACGCAATTAAAGACGTGAGAATATTGGGTTGTCACGGTTCTTTCATTCCGTTGTGGCTGTACCCATATTTTGACTGTTGTTTAGCTCACAATTAGGCTTCGCAATTCTAAAAATAGACCGAACATCATAGTTCGACAAATAAGCCTTCCTTTGCTTTCTACTGAGTTGAAATGTCGTTTTTCAATAGATGATTTTCATAGTGAACTATTATTCTATCTAAGTAACCAATTATGTCGTGTTGCTCAAACGTTCTTCTCACAAGGCGAAAGCTTTCAAAATTAGCGGTCGACCTTTCACTTCGCCACCGTTTGATAAAGCAGTTTCGCCACTTAACGAAAGTAAATCAGCACCAGCAAAGTAATTAGACTTTCCTGATTTACCAAGTATACTTTTGATTAATTTTTATGTATAATATTTTTTTATTTTTCTCACGACCGTACCGTGCGCGCGGGCATGTCCAGTACGCGCTCTACGTTGGATCTGAGGGTTTCTTTTGCCTTACGATAAGTCGCACCATATTTGATTTTCCAACGTGCACGTTAATTTTCTTCATTTCCTTTATCCTACTTCAAACAAAGGACACCAACTTAATAAGGACTTCTATCAAATAAAATTACTGGAGACTTTTCTAAGCAAATTTTCGTAACACCTGTAGTCTATAAGACAAGTTGAAGTGAAATAAAATCTACTTTTAATCTACTTTAAATCTACTTTTTGTTCTACAATAGAGAATTCGAAATCTAAAAAAATAAAAACTGTTTAATGCTGAGAATTTTATCGACTTGAAGTTGAAAAATAACTGGTTGCAAGTCATTCGCTATATTTCTTTAATTGTTTTACCGAACGAAAACAATTTATGTATTATATATAGAAACTGCAAAACTTATTCATCATTTCATAGCCCGCGAGTTGTTTCTCGCTTGCCAAGACGGTTCGGTAATAACATAGCCCGAGGAACGACACTTGCCTGGGCATACTTTTGTCATTTGAGAGCTCTGTCCCCTTGCTTTTTTTTTTTTACTGTACTGTAGACGTCGTCCTGATTTATGTCACCTCAACCTGACGTAGTCCGTGTTATCTAACGTTTTTTGTTCCGAACTATCTTTCTTTTGTTTTTCCCGAATACTTACCCTGTTCATCTTTGGCTCCGTCATCCCCACTTATGATGATAACTAGAGGACAGGATGAGGCCATACCTTCATAGCCTTATTGTATAGCCGTTTTATTAGGTCTATGAAGTACTTACTGTCTGCCTCAGCAAGTTATGGCATTTCTAGTGGCCAGGCGGGTAAAACCCATATGGGAATACGTCAGAAGAAGCTCTCGTGTGTCATATCCATAGTAACCCAAACACAACATCATTGCGATGCATAGGCGTAAAGAGAAAGGCAAAGTAAAAAAAAAAAATGAGTAAACGTAGATTTTATAGATATGTATCACCTGGTAAGTTGGCTCTTTACTCAGCAGTTGTGAATTAAAAATATTCAAACTTGTAGTCATCTGGCTTGAAGAAAAATTCCCACGTTCCTTGTTTGATAGCTCGTAAGTTCTTCAGCTTTCGTGTATGGACCGGTGACCTTTTCCGGATGGCTCATTGTATATTTACATCGAAATCTCACATGAGACCCATTTCCCTCAGTAAATGAGCTGCTGCGAGCTGGAAGGATGTCCACTATTATTATTTGCAGCTTTGAAGTGGGAAATCGCACTTACATTTGCAAGTATTGTAATTTTCTCGTAAAGGTGAAAATCTCTCTTACGCTTTACACATTTTCAGCTGTCGAGCGGACGAGCAAACAGTATGCGGTCGAGGATGTTGTCCTGCATATAACAAGGACATTTATGTGTGGAACAGTTGGTATTTTTGGTAAGGATTGAATTATCTTGTGCCCAAATTTGAGCATATCACTCACAAGGTTGGGACTGGGTCTTTTCACCATGTTTGCAATAGCTGTTATGATAAGTTATTTGGTTGCGGCATGCAGACCACAGCCGGTTTTCCGCGATCACATCCACGGTACTTACGGACTACGGGAAATACTAGGTAATTAAAAATTCCGCGAATAACGACCCTATTTATGGTAATGTTTCAGGTTTCCGAGGTTCAGCCGTGGCTGACGTTGCAGCCTTGACATCTGTAACCGGGCCAGGGGGTCTCATACAACCTTTAGTGCCTTTGAAAATGAACCCCGGATGCCAGTGAGTGATTATGAGTTGGTTCCGCGTTTGTTTATCAATGCGAATCTTTCTCAATAGCCGTTCAAATGACGTAATAATGCTAGAGCCGTTATCACCGCCATACCCTATTCGTCCTTTACAAGAAAGAAACGAGAGACCGCGTGAAGACCGGATGGCTAGAGACAATTTGATTCTTGATGATATTGTTTGAGGGTGTTTTTCTGTCATGCTCCATTTTATATCGTAACCCTCCTTGAATTAGTGCGACAGACGTTTAAAATGATATCCTAACAGTGAGCCTAAATTTCTTCAAAAATTCTTTCATATATTAAGTTCTAAGGGACGTAACTCAAACTGTGCACAGTATTCTTGTGACGTCAGTATCTCTTTAAATTGATTCGCGCGCTATTCCTTAGATATCGGATGCTGCACCGGGCTATCGATACCGATCACTGTGCTGCATTTCAAACTGAACGTAACGGTAGAAAAACAATAAGCCTTGCTATTCGTGTTTAATTTAGTCGTGCGTGTTACTGGCAATAAAAGAAAACTTGTACTTAAGCTGAAATAAATTTGACAACGTACATAACAACACTAAGTAAGTTTTACGTATTTTCTGGTGGTCTGTTTCGCGTAATTTGCAGAAGACACCAGTGCACTTTGTACACTTTAATAATGACAATGTATTTAGTTGCAGCAAGCTACTCCGAAATTTGAAACTGTTTTATTAATGAAATGTCGACAAAAGACGAGGAGTCTGTGATCAAGCCGTATGCAGATTATGACGAAAAGGTGTTCTGGGGACCAGTCTCCGAACGAGAAAAAGAAATACATGCGCGGTTACCCAGGAGAACCACCTTTGGTGCCGGAATCAGGTAAGCGACACCAAAATTCCAGTCTTGCATTTCATTAACAAGCCCGGTTTCTACCATGAAAATTCTACAGATTGTCGAGCGGTGCAGATTCTTGCGAAGAAAATGGAACTCAAGAGTGTAGTGAACCAGCAGCTCAAACGTAAGTTGGCCCAAAAGCTCTATTTGACAACGCTCTTCTATAATTAAAAAAAAAACACTAGGCTGTATGAAGCTTCCGAAGGTAAGGAACCTGCCACACAATACGCAGACGAAGAAATAGTAATATCCAGCAACATCGACAAGCCTGAACGTACTTCATGTCTAATTCCTGATTTGGGAAGCTTGAATCTTCACGACAATTCACCCGCGGGCCAGTGCTTAGACTTGCAAGAGCTCGCGCCGTCCTTTGCCGTTCCAAACTCTGCTGTCAGCCCAACAAACGACTCTTATCTCATTAAATTCTCCATAGGCTCTGCAGTCACCGGTAGTCACACCTCGCGTGAAAGCGAACTCGAGCATGCCGGGAACGCTGATTCCTCAATTCAGTCTTCCCAGCCTTGTAGTTCCGACATTGCAACGGGCAAGGAAGATGGAAGTCTTGCAGCAGAGTATGATTCGGATGAGCATAACCGGAGCCACGAAAATGGTTCTTTCGGATTGGACGACACCATTGAACGAATGGAGCGTCTTTTGGCCATGGCAGCGCAGATGGAACAGGAAAACAATGAAAACCAACCCGTGCTTGCTACCGCTGATCAAGCAGAATCCTGCGAGAGTGATTCACGTACAGAAACTGCTAGTCCTCAAGTAGAAGAACCGGTGTCACAGAAGACTAAAATAACGCCTGCTAAACCTCCGCGTTTCCAAAAGCCGAAATTAGAGGCCAATTTCAAACCACCTTCGTCTCCCCAAATGGCAAACTTAAAGTCTCCTTATATGCCACTAAGCAAACGCATTGCACTGAAGGTCCCCAAGCGTGAGGCACAGTCATCAAAGCAAACGCCCAAGCCCTCACCCTCTGTTTCAGCCAAACCGTCTCCCGCTCCGAATCGGACGCCACAGCATCAACGCGCCAAGCCGCATTTATTGGTGACGCCAGTCGCTAGAGAACAGAAATTTACGTTAGCAAGGTCGACGTCCAATTTAGAAGGTAAATTCAGCATCCGAGTGCCTTCGTTCGTTCCTTCCCCGCATCACAAAGTAAGCTCCGATGATTCAGCTTCGGGCGCATCCACAAATGTGGTTCGATCTACTGGTATAAAAGCGAACGTGCCTGTTCGGAAACCCACCTATCAGCCTCAAGCCGCCAAAGCGCGCTTGCAGTCTGTCCAGAGTCCGATTGCGCGCTACATTCGAGATGAGAATCAACCGACGTTGATCAAGCAAGTCCGTCCCAAACTGAAACACGTAACCAGTAATCCCGCCCCCTTTCAGGAGGGCATCAAGAACGCAGACGGCGAATGGATTGTTACGGCTCAGACCGAACCACAACCTGCGATGGAAAGCAACAAGGAGAATACGGAACAGCAAATCAAGAATGCGCCTTTCCTGCCCGTAATTTTGGTAGAATCTTCCCAGGGAGCCATCGTCAAACCTATGATTGACTCGAAGACCCCGGGAGTTTATGGGAAAATGGAGAAGCTTATTAAAGGAAAGCAAAACCCTATAGTTATTCAACATGTTGGTCGAGTCAAACTTCCACGTCCTATTGACGGTATTAATGGCAATTCGCCGGTTGCGCATGCCAATTCCCCAGCCGAAGAAATTCGTGCGGCATTCTTGAATAAAGCAAACGGTGACGTTTGTGTTTATTCGCCAAAACACAACCATCCAGCAGCATCACATACTACGGAAGGAAACCTGGAAGTTTCCGTTTTGCAGGCATTTTCCGCGAAAAAAAAGCTACGGAAGCACCAGTAAATTCCATTTGATTCCAGCGCCTTATGTGAAATTTAAATTTATTCGCCTTTTCTGGCAAGTTATTGAATCCTTGATTTTCCTTCGATTTTGCTACATTATTTACGTTAAAGAAGTTTCTGTAGTTGTAACTTTCGCCGAAGCTTCGTATTTGGGTGAGCCGTAAATTTATATGTAATCTCCTTTAGCCATGCTTAAATACATAATCTTTTCAGCACACGTCCGAGTTCATATAGCTGGCCGTCGGTACTCGTAGCGACTTCTCCCCTGTCCCGTATGGCCTTGTATATTACTGTACTCTTTTTTGTGTATTTTTATTATTATTATTATTACTATTATTTTTATTTTTGTTATTATTTTTATTTTTATTATTTTTATTTTTAAACTGAGCTAAGTCAAAGTCACTGTGTTAACGGCACGGCAATTGCACGAGCGGTGTTCCACTTGATTCTCCTTCGAACGTTACGTGACCTGTAATAAAAAGTTTTCGCAATAGCAGATTTAATTACTAGCCAGTGGTGTGTCGTTAATATAGGTCTGTTGGCTGGGCTCAGTTTTTTAAAGAGTACTGGTACATGTATTTACAACAACGATAAGGCTGATTCCCTTTGAATACGATATGTTTAATTTCAGAGGGACTCGTTCAGAATATCGGTTGTCTTGGAAATCCAACCCCACGGATGAGCATTTGCAATGCCAATTTGGCCAGTGGTGAGTGAAACTAGAAAGTATCCTAGCTGGTCCACTTGTCGATGATTTTTCGTGGAAAAAGGGGCAAACAATATTTCACGAGATGTCTGCAGTATACATGAATGAATGTCAACGAAAAGCTAAGACGCCAAGTACTGTAGGAGATTTTTGAATCCAAATTTGCTCGCCAGCTACCAAGCATTCTGAATACTGCATATTTCGTGGAATGGCTAGTTGATAGGAAGCCCTTTTCCGCAAATGTAGTCTAAAATGTACTATTACTGGGTTTAGTTCAGAAGACGTATCGTTTACCGTACTTTTATTGTGATGTTGAAGTACGTATTTGCTTTACATGACATTTGCATAACGCTACGGTGTACCTAACGCTCCTATAGGCGAGCTATATGGTGAATCGTTCAGAAGATTTCACAAAACTTTTTCTATATTTTGTAACATTGTCACAAAAATTAGTGAATCATATCAAGACATCGAGATTTTCAGGGGGGAAAATTACTCGTAACTTCATAACACGAATAAAATTTAAACTTTTTGGTGGGGTGGGTCAGGGGAATATTACCAAAGATTCTGTTCTCGAGGTGCGTTAACGCGTTTTTTCTTAAAAAAAAAATTGTGAAAACGGAACACAAAATTGACGTCTAGTGGAATTATAACCTGACTAGATTTCTGAACTTCCTAGATGATAATTCAAAAAAAATATTCTCGAATTTAGAACTTGTTTTACTGAAGAAATTAACTTAAACTGGCTCGATTAAACCTTGCTGCTCTATTTCCAAAATCGTGTGCGCCCAAAAAGTTTAAATTTGACTCTCTTGATACAACTTTTCAAATAATTGTTAGAAAATGTTTAGACGATGAGTGTTACGTGTTTTGGTTAAAATAAATACTGACCACTTTTTGTGAATTCACTAAAACATTTAACGTATACCCCTACGGGGGCGGAGACCTTAGACCATAGTGGAGGTTAAAAGCTTATGACTAAATAAGATGGGGAGTTTGCGTTGAGTGTTTCGCAAATACTAGAAAATATTATAGTAATAAATCTTACTATAATATTTTTGTAATAAAACTTCTTTTGTAATAAATCTTATATAAAAAACTTCTAAAATATTTAGTCGGATTTGCGGTGTCTTTCACGTCAGCTCCCATATTTTTTTAATTTTTTTTTTTTGTGGTAGTCACCATACCTCCACTGTGTCCATAAGCGACCAGCATAAAGGATCTTCAACAATAGGTACTGCCGAATGTAGCTGCGCAAACGCTGCTTACTCCGGCCTGTGGGGGCATGTTCAGCATTCCCATGACTCTTTTTTTACTTGTCACCACGATGGATTCACGAAGAATTGCAAGACGAATTGACATGAAAAGTATACAATTGAATTTTTGGCCAATTTCGACAATGAGTGAATGGAAGAGAATAGATTGATTGGTGTTGACTCGACGTAGAGTTGGTAGGAAACGAGGTAAGCGACAGGGTCCTTAATTCAAAGGAAATGCCTAAGCCTTTCACCTCTTCTCTGTTACGTCTTATTAGCGTTTACAGGGAGGTAAGAAGGTACGTCTGAATTGGGGAAGGTTATTTTCCTTTTGCATTCCTACGAACATTCCGTGTTCAGGGAAAAAGGTGTGTTTACCTGCAGACTAAAAGATCGTGTGCTTTGAAGCACTGGACAGCTCAAGATCATTATTTGAAACTAGATACTGGACAACGGCAAAATATATTTCTGCGAAATGAAACCAGTTTGTCGAGACACAGACAGTCAAGTGAACGCGAACAAAAGGATTGAACGGCAACGTTTGGAATTGGCTGGTAAAGAAAAAAATCTTTCTCATTCGTTCACGGTTACATAACGCAAGACAAACTTGCATGCTACCCACGTAATTTCTTCATTTATTTATCTCGACATTCAACATTTGCTGAAGAAGGGGGCCGTAAAACTTGTCCACCAAACACACAGTCGAAGAAACTTTACTGCCCGAAACGTTTACGGGTGTCTTATGCGTGCTTGCTCATGCCCCGCTGCTCTCCAATTTCTGTAATTAATCTTATTTCCAAATTTGGTTGAGAACTTGGCGTACACCTGGGTTCCGTAGCTTATAAAAAGGGCTTCGGTAAGCTTCGAGAGAAAAGTCTTACAACTTGGTTGAATGTACAAGCATGTGTACGAAGCTAGACTAGTTATTCGGGCACTAGCGTTGACTTTTCGGCTGGGCCCTTGTGTAACATGTTCCGGGCAAATTGTGTTTGGCGTGGCTTTGTATTGTTGTGGTGCAGTTCCGTAGTAGGTATAGACTGTACTGTACAGCGTTTTGTCGGTTTTGAACTCGTGTGGCAGCTCCGTTGTCGATTAAAAAAGTTGAAGTACTGGAACCAAGAAGTTAAAAGAGGCTAAATAGATTTTATGTTGGGAAACTTTCATCTCGGTTAGCTAGCTGATGCATCATTGTGTCCACTAAAAGAAGAGAGAAAAATTCATATAAGAGACACGAACCCAGCCACCGTTCTCAACTTAAGGTTTTATCATGGGCGGAGATCGGCATGGCACTTTAATGGACTTGTCGTGTTAGCATTTACGTTTCCCCCTCCTTGCTCCTTGTTTCTTTTTCAATGACAACAACGGACCCTTTTCGTCCCGACTCTGGATGGCTGGAGCGGTTTAGGGACAACTAGAAGGCTTTTAACTTGCGTTTTTATTTTTATTTCCTTTTTTCGCAGAAAAGTTTTGTTTGGCGTTAAGGATAAACATGGCCAGCTTCATTATACCAGTAACTGGAAATTATCCTTACTTCAACAAGACAAACAATGCCTACTTACCATTGTTGAATGAAAGGTTTTTCAGTATTTGTTATTTAAGCGTCTGACAAGTTTGGTTGACGCGTATATGAAACGTAAGAGTAACAATAAGGATTCTGAAAATTACCTCTTTTTCTAATTTTTAGTATATAAAAGAAATGTATGATTATAATCCAGGGAAACGGACCCGGTGATTAAATTTTAGCTATTAGTTTAATTCTTTGGTCAATTACAGCAACGATTACTGATTGGCCTTTGATACTTTCATTCCTCATTTAATTTGTTTCTAACAATGAGTCAGGATCCTTCTTTGTTCTGTTAGGGCAAACGAGCTCATAACGATGTCCGCTAGGTGCGCACAGCAGGAAGTCGATGTATCGCTTCCAGTTTCACGATAAAAAAAGCAAGCAGTGATGGGCAGATCACATCTGAAAAGTGTTCTGATAAGGTTTGGATCACAAAAGGGATCGCAGTCTACGATCTGTTCCACGGAATCCTGAACCGAAACTATGATCCTGGATCGTCCTCGCAT
The DNA here is from genome assembly GCA_020615345.1 of Triops cancriformis. Lineage (NCBI taxonomy): Eukaryota > Metazoa > Arthropoda > Branchiopoda > Notostraca > Triopsidae > Triops > Triops cancriformis. Next base: position 36,372 of record JAHZNP010000264.1, read on the forward strand.
GTCCGTTTTTGAATGCAGATATTTATTAGACACTTCGCTCTTGAGTATCCTATATTAGGGTTATAATATTCGTCCTCTCTTGTTTCTACCTTTATCTTGGACCTTTTGTCTCCAGTTGTGATAGGTATTGTACTCGGAATATAGAAGTAATAAAGCATTCACAAAATGTGCTAAGCCATATAGTAGACTACCCAAATTGGGCCCGTTTAGGATTGATTGCATCAAGTTACGGTTCAATGTGTCTCTACCAAAACGCAACAGAAACATTCACCTGTTATCGCTTTGTTATACGTAACTTACGTGCAGTCATTTATGAGAAAAATAAATAAATTTAGCAACTCCCGTTGAAGCAATTTTGGAATAGAATAGGATGGATAAGTTGATCCATTTTCCCTCAGTATAATTCCTGACCACGGGTTAACTTTTGCGATCATTATTCGCATATTAGATCATGGTTCACGGATCATGACCCGAAAATGCGGATTCAGGATCCATACCGGACACCAAGCCGCGAATCGGATCAAGAAGCATTTAAAAAAAAATGACATAACTGCAATCAACAAGACGAAGAATATGAAAAACTTTGTAGCGCTTATCCTCAATGGTTATAGCTCACTCTATAACCATTTTCTCATAGACTACCTCCTTATATTTCGATCTTTGATGAATGTGTGGGATGTTTGTGCTCGTTTCGCTTGACTGCCAAGAAAAGAAAAAAAAATTAAAGTTAAAAAGCTTGTCTCGCCAATTTCCTATAGGAGTTCCCAAACAAAAGACGGGACTTCTCATTGTGTGTATATCTTCCAGCGCAGGAGAACACGGTGACGTGTTTATGCACCACGTCCAGTTGCCAGGAAAGGCGGGAATTAACATGCACAACTTCCGGTCTCTGTTACACGCAATTCCTGGACAAAAAAGACGGCGCCAACCCTGTCACTCGCGGCTGTGTCAAGTACGGATTATCAAGCAAAACAAACTAATTATCGCTTCCTACTCACATCCTTTTGTTTATAATGACGGGTGGAATACCATAGTCGAAAAACTCCATTGTTATGCGAAAATCGACGCCCAGCCGGTCTGGCACCGCATCGGTGGCCCTTGCTGAATTGTTGTCGAACTGATTATTGCAATCAGCACAACTTCGCGGACTTGGTTCCTACCGAGGAAAACGTTAGCGAGAGTAAATTTTTATTTTTTACATGAGCAATTCTGATAACGGGCTTGGGCGTAGATGGACGCAATATCTCCATCGATGCTGGACCGTCATCCCATAATGCGAGCTCGAGTAGTTTACCCAAACAAGTTTTGTTTGCCGATTCAACAGTGGTTGTAGTCTTTGGCGTTGGAATTACTGTTTTAATTAGTCTAGGTATTATTGGTGCACTGGTATTATTTCATCAAAGATAGTTCTGTACTTTGAATTCTCAAAAATATGAAATTCCGTTATATAAGAAAAAAGACGATTTCAAAAAGTTAAAGCTTTCGACAGACTCCAACTACTGAACTCTAATTGACAAGTCTGAAAGTTCCCTCGGCTCCTAATTACACTTTTGAGGTTCCCAGTTGCCTTGTACCCTTGCCGTCTTAGAACTATGGTTACGAGTGAAGGTAATGACAATGTCGCAACCTTTTAAATGCAGAGCAGCCAGACTCCAAGCTTTCTAAAAAGAGAAGTAGAAAAGAGAACAAAAGACGCTGAAACAGGAAAACATAACCTGCATGATTTTTTTTCCCTACCAGTGGTTAACGATATTGAAGGTGTGCTATTTACTAGCATCTTGCTACACTATTTTTTTTTTATTTGCCTGACAGTCAAAACTCGGTTAAATAATGTGGTATAACACTTTCAGCAAGAGCATTTCTGGGCTATCTTAGGGTCGTCTACGAAGTATGAAAAAAGTTTTTTATTATCTATGCTGCCTTGCTTAACTTGGCAATGTTAAGTACTGTATTAATTGGCAGGAAATGCACACTTCTACAAGTCCGATTTTTCTTCACTGCAAGAAAATCGGACAAGTCAATCTCTGCTACATCCGGTTAATTTTTGTAACGCCAGAAATGCGTCTCTCGTGTTGCTTTCCTTAACAAGATCCGTCGCTTTATTTTCTGTGGTTTCCTTTCATTACCTCTCAAGCTGCTTGGGATATGTTGTTTAAGTGTGGCCATTCTTGCATAGTGGCGTGCGTGCCAAGGTTTTCTTCCCAGTTGCTGGACAAATATGAAGAGTTCTTTGTTTGGCCGACACAAAATTCACCTGCGGCAGCAACAGCCCAGTTGCTTTCTGCCCGGTCTGTCATTAGGGGAGGACTTTTATTTCTCATCCAAAAGGTCCCCTATGCTCTGTTATGCACCCAAAGCCCTACAATTTGAAGAGGAGGAGGAGGCATGGGTATTGGGGAAAATGCAGGACTTCGGATAGACAATGTTGTAGAGTTGCTCTTGTAAGGCGTTCTGGCCTGTGAAGTGTTCCAAAAACTCGCAACATACCACTTTGAGCACCCGAGATAATGGTTAGCTAACTCCCAGCTTTTTCGTCGAAGGTCTGGTCCAAGATTGTTTTAATAGGCACTTGTAAAAGCTTTTCGTCCCAAAAGGATCTAAACTTTGGGAAGTTTCTGAGGCACTTTCCCCGTCACTTTGCATAAGATTTTTTTAAAAAGGAAACAAACTCTACAAGTACTTTTCGTAGGGGTTACCCAGCTTTTCTCTGGTTTTCCCCCCAAGTTCTGGCTGAAAAAAAAACTGCCAGTCATTCGAGCGAAGTTTACTTTTAAAAAGTACACATCGTCAGTGACAATATTTAGGTTAGTCCGTATTGTCGATGTTCAAGTTTCCAGTAGAGGCAAACAGTACTCATGTCATGTTAAGTTGTAACTTTTGAAGGACAATGGGGATGTGTTTTGTTTTCTTCCGTGTCACAATGTTTTGCCGCAGATGGTTAATGACAGGAGTATAAAAACGTCATTTGCAGGTATTTTACGACCCGCAACGCAAAACACATAGCCCAAGGCCTTATATTTTCCAAAGCCTGTTCTGACACCGCCCGACTTTCTTGTCCACTTTCATAATTTAACGTCAAGTCCATAGTGCGCCCCACGGATTATTTATCTAAGATGGCGGAGGATTCACAAGTACCATTTCATAACATTTGTGCATCTTGTGACTCTTTAGCCGCCTTCCCCTTCTTATCATCAGCCGCCTTTTTCTCCATTGTAATTTTTTATGCTCCTGTACCTGGTTCTAATCACGGGGGCCATTAAAGCCCCCAAAAGCACTCACGGTCAACAACAGCCATTTGTCTTGTTCGTTTTCCTAAAAGCCCGAGTTTGAGCCCCCACTAAATCTCAAAAGACAATGCCAAAAGATTATAAAGACCCCTTGTGCTCCCTTCTTAGACCCCCAAACCGGTATCCAGGGCATATTGTGAATACATTTCCACACGCTCTCATTTCTGAACACATAAAAAGCTGAGAATGATTTAAAGTGTTCGATTTTCTCATTTCATTATCTATCCCGAATACAGTGCACAAGTAATCCCACTATTAGCTTACTCCAAGTAGAAAGTAAGCACGAACAAGATCGCAGTTAATTCTGGCAGACGCTTACTGCTATAGTCAATGATAACAGCTAAATGTCAAAGTAAATACATAACGCAGGATGGCTGCTGTGTGTAGAGCCACAATTAGAACTATACAAGCGTTGATATGCTCTTATGGTATTGATGCTGTTATATTCTTAAATGCCATATAGCCTCTAGGGGGTAATCAAATGGTGATTAAAAAGATGGAGGAGCTTGCAAGATCCGTCGCTTTATTTTCTGCGGTTTCCTTTCGTTACCTCTAAAGCTGCTTGGGATATGTTGTTTGTTGTGGCCATTCTTGCATAGTGGCCCTTTTCTTTCGTCGAATAAAGGAAATTATTTAAACGTTAATAGGTTATGCTTACGAATACTTAAGGCTCCGGTATACACAAACCTCTTATGGACGAATAACACGGGGGCTCTAAAAAAGGCTTCTGCGTAGTGTTACGTATATTTCAAATCAATGCTTGCAGTAAAGTTGTCTTAATTAATATCTAGTGCCTGTGTTTGAGATCTTTGAAAATATGTTTTTATTAAATTTAAAAACTCTAGGTGAATTTTTGCAAATTTTGAAATACTGAAAAAAAAAATTGTCTGACAAAAGCACAAGATAACTTCTTTCTACACTTTTTGGTAAAAATAGGATTCAGATCGGACGAGTAGTTTTTACGATATCATGACTAGAAATATCAAAATGTAAGTAATGATTTCGTAAAAACTACTCGTCCGATTTGAATCGTCTTTTCACAAAAAAATGTTGGGAGAAGATATCTAGTGCTCCTGTTACCCAGATTTTATTTTTTTTCAAGTATTTCAAAATTTTCAAAAATTCACCTACAGTTTTTAAATGTAATAAAAACATATTTTCAAAAGATCTCAAACATAGGCACGAGATATCAATTAAGACAACTTTACTGCAAGCATTGATTTGGAATATACTAAAACATTACGCAGAAGCTCCTTTTTTAGAGTTTCCCGTGTTATTCGTCCAAAAGAGGTTTGTGTATACCGGAGCCTTAAGAAAAAATTAAATTGTTTTCCATTCGGTAATTTTTCCGGCTCAACGTTGCATAGCTTTTGCCCGAGACATTGGGGACACAAAGGAAATCCATGCACTACATGCGCCATAAAACATGTGACCTAATTCGTCGAGGAACATAAGCGACCATTTCCCAAGTCACACGGCAACGTGGCACCAGTGCATTACGAAGAATGTGATAATGACAACTGATGACTAGTTTCGCAGCCATACTCTTTTCTTTTTTGCAAAAGACAAGTCGAAATAAAGCAAAATGCAGACCACAGTCGGAAAAGCTGTGAGATATTTTTATATTAGCCACTCCATGTGACCGAAAGAGGTCACAAACGCGATTCTGTTATGCGGCAACCCTTGTATTGTAGATGGGAATAATTAGTTAGACATCTCGTTGATCTGGCTCATTAGCATTTTTTTATCCTGTTAGAACTTTTTGGGGAGATTTTTACTTTGTGGAAATGGCAGGGAACCCGACTAAAGTCAATATTGGTCTTAGCATCCCCAGGAGGTCTTAACCCCCGTCAGCACCCTGAGAAACGTTGTGGCGGGAAGGGATGGCGAGGGTTCCTTTTCCTGCCAGGGCTGAAGAGGGCTGTGTCTACATCTGTTTGGGAGAAGCTGCTCTTGTAGCTTGATTGATATCAGTTTTCTGAAACTCTTGACTGAGACGACCCACACGCCGACGTCAGGTCGCCATGTAGAGCCTCTCGTGACCTGGCGACATGTCTGGTCTACCCACGCTATCATCCTCCCCTTACCAACGATCGCGCAGCTCACCAACTCGCCCAAGCATTCCCCAAACTTTGCTATCAGTATCACTATTATCGAGGCAAACAATCGCGTTCCATAGCTGACTGGCCTTCATAAATAGAGTCAAAGCTTCATCACCAGGCCAGTTTTCTATACTTACGATAGATTCATTACCAGTATGACATATGAATTAGTAACCAAGTTGGTCAGCCTTCTAAAGTCGGAAAAAATGCGTCAGCGGGAAAACTGACCGGCAGGGGTCTCTCAGTGGTATGACCCGTCTGCACTCATCTTGCTCAAGTCTTTTAAGGACACATTTTTTTTTCAAGTGTTTGCTTGGCTGTGGCAGTAATTTGGAAAGAAACCTTTTTGAGTCTCAGCGGTAGTAGAAGTGCGTGGTAGTAAAAGGGTCGAAAGGCTGGTTGAAAATTATGGACAGCATCTGGAAACCTTTATTTTAATATGGAACCGCAAGTTAGAAGGAAACGGGAAACTGGTTTTGTTATCACTTTGCTGTGCACAACCATTCAAGCGGGCCAAATTCATCGAAAAGGTACACGAGAAAGGTTTTACGGGTTTATCTGTTACTTAGTCCCCTACCCTTCTTTTATTTAAAAAAAAAGAAAACGGAAAGAATGGAGCCCAGGAAGCATTTATGCAAAATAGGGCCTGTCATCGTACTCTACAATGCTTTCTGTAAATGGTCTGTTCTTTGAGTAGCGTTGTTGGTTTTTTGGTGACTTGTGCAGTATAGAATTCGGAAAAGCTTTCTTTCGATAAGAATTAATTGGACAAAATAAGGACTCATTGGCTAAGTCATATGCGTTACACGAATGTTCTTGTGCCTTAAATCTCTGTAGGAAATCTCACAACGTCGGCTCACCTCTTTCCTTCCACAATGGAACGCATAAAATCTAATGCCGTAAAGACTTCAATTCTTACGTCTACAGTTAACTAACGTTCGATGTGTTAGTTCCTCTTTTTTTGTCGTACGGATTGGCCGTTGACTCACTTATAATAACATGGTTGTAGAACTGCGCAAAAACCTCCTCCGAAAAACTAGTTTTTTGTTGTTTCACAAAGCTAATATTGTAAAAGCTTCTATGCCACAGAATTGATAGCTGCGATGTGATTTTTTGCCACTCAGTAACGTCGCCATTGGCCATTTGCATTTCCATCTCCATCCCAAGGGATTCGAAGTCGTTATAGACGTGGGTTTTAAGCGATTTTTTGTCGCTTTATTACTACACTTCAGCTCTCCCTTTCGTTCGACTTCCTAAATAAAAAGCTCGGCGCCATAACCGCACCAGCTTCTATGCGCTAGGCATGTCGCTTTATCCCACTACCAAAGCACAGGCCAAGTATTATTCCTTCCAAAGGACAAATTAACCTTAATAGGCCGAACTTTGGGTTCCCTTTAACCCCCCCTATACTTGTTGATGAGTCCAGGCGCACTCCCTAAAGTCGCAGTTTTGCGACAGTCTGGAGCCTGACTAAAAACATCCTAGGTTCCCGGGGTGACACTATCCCCCAGTCAAATGTTTGGTGTCCGAAAGGCCTAGTGCAACTTTGCACAGGGATCGATTACAGCGGCTGACCAGTCCGGACTCGACAACCTTTGAATTCCTGCGTAAGTCACGTGAGTCATCCGTTAAACCAATAAAGCGTCATAGCGGATGAGAAGACGTCGATGGAATGGTATAGATTTTGAACTGGTTTGCTGTTAGTGCTGCTGCTGCTGCTGCCTGGCTGCCTGTCAGACGGTAATTAGTGTGCTGGGAGATGGGCAGGCCTGGCATGGCGCCTGTCTGTCGGGCCAGATCGACCGACTTGAGTTCCGAAGGGGGGCCCTTTTGCCTTATGCTTTCTGCATCGAAACATCCCATGCCAGCCCCCAACCCCAGAGTAGTAACCACGCCTCCCGCATATAACCCATCCCTTTAGTCTTTTCGTTTTGGTAAGCATAAGCATTCGGAAATGTGCGTGAAGGACTATAGAACCGGGCGTACCGCTTGTAAAGTGAGTTAGTTGACTACCAGAGCCCAAGTTGGAAGCGTGTCCTTTTGTCGTGTTTTCTTTCCTACGGCCCGTCACGAAAACAGGAACGGGAGTGCGCGGCGTAACTGTAACCACTCCAGATTTAAACGGAACTTCAAAAAGAAAACGTCATGTGCGACGTTCACTCTCACGACCACAAGCTTGGATTACTTATTCGATAATAATTTCACGGCGCGAAGCTGGAAAAGAATATGGAACTCGTGAGCAGATTGTGTGGCGTGTATTTGATTTGGTGGATGTGTTATTGTTGCGGGCATGTGGATACTGCAGCAGTCTTGATTCAGCCACAACTCAATACGGAATCTAGTCTTCATGAACACCAATCCATTAATGTGGCGGTAGAAACGGAATTGCAAACCTTACGGGACAACTTGAGTCGAGGTAAAGGAACAAACACCGCCGAGTCATTGGGTGCTAACGCATTCTAAGAATTCTGATGGTTTTGTTTTAACTAAGCGTGGTTCTCGTTTCTTTTTTCTCCCAGAAATCCGATGTTACTGTAATTTGCCGGTATGTGTAACAACGGGTTACATGTGCAAATCCGCCCTAGCCACCTGCTTTTCCGAAATTGTGGACCCTCAAGATTTGTCGCAAACCCGACACGGATGCCTCGAATTGCTCAACAAGTAAATATGTAACTCCGCAAAATGGCAGAGAACTAGACCACTCTACTGTCAGGGGATTATTTCAGGGGATGAGGTGGTGGATTACGTGTTTTCTGGAAGAGATTGAGCCCAGCTATATGTCTATAATCGCATTCTTACTAAGAAATGACCTCATCCCACTAGTTGGGATGGTGCACTAGAATTCCCGGTTTGGAACATTCCAAGTGAGACGCCATGCCAAGAATACATGCTTTGCATTACGCTCTGTAGTCAGCACCAAGTATTTTTCCCCCCCGTCTTTTTGAAACTAGAGAGAAAAAAAGTAGACGAAACTAAAGATGACCAAGACTGATAGTTTGTATTATGATGGTTTGCCCGCTGTACAACCTGGCACCATCCTGATGTGATCATGCACGGTTTCCGACGCCTTAGAGCATAACGTGTAAACTTTGCCAAGCTCTTTCGACTGAATCATAGCTTGTTTTATAATACATACACACACGCCGCTGTGGCCTTCAAGGCATCGTAAGCCTTGTTGTATTTGTGGCTGTCATAATAAAAATGACAAAAAGTAAGCAAACATTCTAGGCGAAAAAAAGAAGGGAAGGAGAAGGAAAGGAAATTATGTTTTGTTAGACAAACATTTTGATAAGAGTTGGGAATCTTTCAGGACTCGGCAAGGCTTTTGTATCAAGCATACTAAAATACTTATGTTGTAGTGTGCGGCCGGACACCTGTCGTCCCAGTCATCATGAGCACCACAAGCACCATCACGAGCAACAACAGCAGCAGCAGCAACCCCAACAGCAACAAGCCATGGTCCTGTGCTGTGGAGACGACATGTGCAACTACGTGCTGCAGGCCAAGGCCAACGACTCTCAAGGTACTAGACATTTGATAAATTACCCGGCTAGTATCAATACTTCAACTAGACATCACCGGGGTTTTTTTGCATGTGAAGTGGAAAATTCCGAAGCAGCATAGCATCAGTAACTGCAGTACAGTATCACAAGTCTTTAAGAAATTGTTAATTTCTTAATATTGTTATATCTTGTTATTAAATCTTCCGGTTCGGAGCTGCCCGCTCTTTCAAATTAGCATAGTAACAACGGTCGCTTTCGGAAACTGACTTTATCCATTGACGAGCAACCATGACGGGCCGTGTCAGGTCGAATTTATTTTCTGTTACGGGTTGTTCATTCGCCCACTTACGTCGTACGTTTAAACATGCATGTCCTTTACTCATCTATGGTGCTTTTTTAAACTTCTTTCGCACTGTTAATTTTTGTCACTAAACTGGCTATCGCAGCCTATTTTCGTGGAATATTACTTAGAATTCCTCTAGGTATATTGTTCTTTTCGCTGATTTTTTTTTAAAAAAAACAGACGCTACCAGTTATTATTTTTTAAAATAATAATACCAGCGTGAGCATTAGCTCTTGGCTGGCCATTTGTTGAGATAACAAAAAAATACAAGAAAATAAACGTTTGCTTTACCAGTTATTACATAATGGCAATTGTATGGTATGTTAGCCACATTGATACATAGTTTGTGTCTTTGAAGTCTTGGAGCTTGACAATTGCGTAGTTTAGGCTAGCAGTGTAAATTAGGAAAAAAAACTTATATTTGTTGTGCACTACTAAGAATACTGTACATATTATTTGTTCACGGTTTTTCTTTCGGAAGCCTTAGCTAATACTAACTTACACGGTCTAAATGACAGTGAATGGTTTCTGTTTCGTCGCTCGGGGCTATTTCGTTCGGAGACAATAGGTCCTTAGCGGCCTGTGTAGATTCCTTCCGGTCAAAACTAGACCTTTCGTTGTGTTTGCTTAAGACACGAAAGAAAAAGAGTCAGGGTTGTCAGGAGGAAGGGGTCTGTCTCGCTAGGGGGGGGGGGGGGGAGAGAAACCTTTCTACCTACCCCTTGTCCAGTTTTCGCCCATCCAATGGGCTCCGCATTCTTGGCCGCGAACTGTAGAAATCCTTCTCTGCATGCTTAAGCACATGTGCATCTTTTAAGAGCTCTCGTTAATAGGGCGACATGACGACGTTTCTGTGCAGCTCAGTCAATTAGACAAAACTTGTTTCCTGAGTTTACACCTGGTAGTTTTCAGTCTGTCGATCTGACATTCCTTGGGCATGGGTCCACGTCAAGATTACCACTTTAGCCGGCAAAGTATGTGGGTATTTGCATAGGTACTTCTGGGTAACCGGTTTTCAGCTCGTCTTCCAACTCCACTTGACTCAAGCTGAATAGGGAAAATATTTGACGACATGGGGGGAAAGTAAGTGAAGGATGACAAGCGATTGTGGGATACGGGACCTAACGTCGATGAAGTTGGTGTTCTTCACTGTTCTAGCAATCGTTGATAATGAATGTTTCCGGAAATTTGGGTTCAACTTCCAAGTGAAGAGCTAACGCGTCCAAACTCCCCAAGATCGTATGTGCTGTTTCATGAGAAAGGTGCTTCCGCTACGTTGGACCCCCATTCCTGTCTAACGAGCTTCGGGTTCAGAAAATCGCGATCCAAGCCTACGTTACTCTTCCGAGAGTTGTACCTCCTTGAGGGGGTAAGAAACCATGGGGCGGGTTAAGACTTGATTATGCTGAGAGGGGATTTCGCGTCGTTAAGCATTTCCTTTCAATACTTGCTCAGTATAGTTTTACCTGTTTCCTCTTTCGTGTTCTTCTCCGCCCCGTCGAACTGAAAATTGGAGAACCGGCAGGTAGAACAGCCATCGGTCGTTCGTAGGGGCTGGCGATGAGTTCGAACTCGCAGGCCTATGTTTTTCCAAGTCCCCTGGCCTTTAATCACAGAGCGCCAGTTTCCTAACAAAGATGGAAGGCTTAGATTACGATAAGATTCTTTTCTGGTCTCGTGTTTCTGAGAGGTTCAGTCTTAGTAGTTGCAAGTCCTAACTCTGGTTTAATCTTTTTATGATTTGGAAGTCCTCGTGGAGTTGAATGTGCTTCTTTATTATGTGGACAGATGTCACCAGTGACTAATGCGTAACCCTTTGTTGTTGTTTTTTTCTGTGTGTGATTATTAGGACCGACCCAAACTCAAATACCTAATGGGGACGTTTTGGCGGGCGGTGCTTCCATTTCTGCTTCGTCTGTTGGAGTTCAACCGCGTCCGCAACAGTCACCGGGCTCCTTTTTTGTTTCATTAGCCCCGTTGCCACCGGGTTCTAATTTAGCAGCCGGAAATTTGGTGGTGGGGTCTGGCCCAGTACCATCCTCGGCTGATCTGTGGCTCAAAGCGGCTACTATTGCCGTGCCCATTGCGGGAGGATTCATATTGGTGTTGTTGGTGTTACTAGCCATTCAGATGCTCAAAAGGGACCGACAATGGCCCCGGTTGGATGTCCATGATCCTCGTCATCATGCGGCTCATGAATTTGACATGCAGCGACCTTGCGGACATGGAACGAATACGGCTTGTGTGAGTTATTCCACCGCGACGGCGCGATCTCTTCCGCGACTGTGGGGAAAATCCAAAACGCAGTGTAATCGAGCATTTGTAAAATCTACATCGCAAAGAACTATTTATCCCGTCAAGAGCCGCGAGAGGCAACCGATGCTAGTAGTGGATCAAGAGAAAACTCAAGACGTGCCTAGCATGAATCACGTAATTTACGCGATGCCGGCCGTTCATCATCATCATCATCAGCTGCACCATCCTTCTCGACATCACCCGCCGTCACAAAACAACGAAAAACGTAATCATGACGTATTGTAAACTACAGCTCCTTGTGAAATATTAGATATCTTTATACGTCACGTGCGAAGTTTTTCTTGCATTTAGCTGTGCGTCTTTAAAGCCAGCAAGTCATTTGTATATAGAACGACAGTTATCGAAGACCTTTTTTATGTGTGCTCAAAAAGTCATTTAACGATGGGTTTACGCATGAATTGACACGAGAATCGAAATATGCATGAGAATGTATTTTTACCGAGACAAAGTGTGTTCCATGTGTTCAATCCATTTTTCTCCATTTGTAAATACAACATTTGTTTGGCCACTGTCTTTAGCCAGTTCTGTATTGTTTTAACGAAGGATGCAAAAGTTTCAGTAGCGTTGACTAATTACCATCCTCAAGTTATCACCGCCGGACTACGAGGGCAATAAGCAGGATCGTACCCAGGGGGGGGGAGGGGGTTAAAAAACGATTTTTTTATAATGGTGAACATAGGAGAATGAGCAAATGTCCAAAAAAATTGCATACTAACCCCCCCCGAAACTTTCATACCCCCTTCCCCTTCCGAACCAAAATCCTGCGAATCAAAATAAGAATGTGTGTTACTTTATAACATAAGACAGACCTTTGTACTCGATTTGACAGGGATTTTACTCGGATGGCAGTCTGAAAGTGTGGTCTCGACGATACTGTTATTACGACAGCAGCACTGATTTATTAGATCGCTGATTTAACAAAGAAGTTGGAATATATCTAGTTGTGAATACTTATTTCTGATTTCGATACTTCGTTAAAAGTCGTGTTGATGAATCCATGGATCAAGTTATTACAGAACCCATTTCAACACGCATGTCTACTTCGTTTGCGTTGAAAACGAGATAATGGCGAATACCGTGTACTTTTATGGTAATTCGGGGAAGATTACCTTGATAGTTGTAGAAACCCATGTTTATCGCTAAAGCTAGCCAAAGTATAGTGCGCATTGATTGAACAAAATGTGCTTAATTTGCCAACTCCTGGTGAGTCAGACCTGTAACGCTTGTTTTATTTTGTGTGTGTGTCGGGGGATGTACATACGTAGGTAGACACCCACATGTGGAAAAGGAATGCACATCGGGATTTACGATATTAAAAGGAGGTCACATCATCTGCTTATCCTTTCTTGTTATATGCTGTTCCAGGAAGTAAAGAAGGGAAGTATTATTCAGTTTGCGCTCATTTGTACTTACGTTAACACAAACGTCTTGTTGTCAGGGTACACTGTTTATGACACACTAATCCGATGCTCAAATTTTTTCTATTGCCCAAAGCCTGTTGTCACTAACGTATATTTTTAACCCAAATGTAGGTTTATACCACTAACGAAATCGAAGACGTCAATTGTATACACCAATGCTCTTTCTTTTTTCACTTCGCGCAAGAATAAATTATCGTCAGAAATTAAAATGTACGATGAAAAGTATCCTGGCTACTATCTGGCTCGGTAAAGAAGCAAACCAATTAAAACTAGATGTTCCTCGTTGCTACAAACAGGATAGTACTGAGTCAAATAGAACATCGACTTTTTAACCTGTATTTCCAAAAGGAAACCAGCCGATCGAGTTTTCATTATTATTACTCTACAATAGGCTTCATTTATTTTATTAGAGAATTTGTTGACTGATTGTATAATATTCCTGCATAATTAAATATATGTTGAAGAAGCAACTTGTATTATCTACTGTGAGTTTGCGGACACCTGCAGTTCTTCTTGTTTGAAATGCCTCGTTTTACAATTGACCCCACTTCACGTGGTGAATTCCGGTGCGCTATTACCGCAAGAAAAGCCGCTTTTACCGACTTCACAGAAATGTACATAGAGGCGTATGAAACGCTATGGTTTTAAAATCATGTTCCTGCTGATTACTATTTTCCACAATATTATTCACACTACATTTTGAACGTAAAAGTAGATCCAACCGAATTCGGTACACATGACCTCGTCAACTCTTGGTCGTCTAAGTCGATATACTGTAGTAGAGTATAAATACGGATAATGTTGTAACATATAACTTCACCGGGGACACTACTTTCTAATGATAGTGAACAGACTCTCCTTAACAATGTATTAAGAGTGCCTTTTAGATTCTCCCAAGTGAACGGTCTGGTTTGTTCAAACCTAAAATCAAACCTAAACGTATAAGAGAAGAAAGGTAATGGTGTCACACTATTTTAAATATTTATAATAAATATGGAAGTAGGGTGATAAATTAGTAAGTTCATTTACAGCCGCTTTCATGTATCTAAGGTAATGTTACGAGTTTTTTAGTTTGCCACATAACCCTGTTCCTGCACTCCCTTCATGGTAACTAATAAGTACAGTGCTGCACTGTAAGAAAAGTTCTTCGGTGATCGGCGAAAAAAGCACCTAAAAGCGCGGGAACAGAATCGGTGCGAAACAAATACCTATAAACGGTATTTTGATAGAACCCCGAAAATCGGTAGGCTAGCTGCCAATAAAAGGGGTTTAGCCGCGCCGTTAATCAGTACCTTCATATCTCATTTTCGGCAAGTACAATACCGAATCTCAGTTTATTTTATACTGAATTATGTACGTGAGCTTACCTTTTTTCGGGAACCACCCCCCAATAATAAGGAAATATAAATACCCATCATACCTATAATAGTAAATAAAATCGTCGATAAAATCTGTTCACAAACTATATCGTGTATTTTTTCCACATTCACTATTTACAGGCAGCAACATAAAACAAATCTATTTGAAAAAATACATCTCCTACAAAGTATTCGATTTGGTCACATTTCAAAATACACAACAATTTGAAAATTACGTCTCAAACAAAGCACATTAGGTTTACATTTCAAAATACACAACAGTTTTAAAAGTTACATCTTAAACGAAGTACATGATGTGTTACATTTGAAAATACACAACAATTTTAAAAATCTTTTTTCCACATCTTCGTTGATCTGACGCAGCAGCAGCTTTATTCCACAGCATTGAGCTTATTCCACATATATACTTGAAATAAGTATCCTTTTTTACACTATACGTACACTATAAGTTTCATATTGTTGCGTTCACCAATGTATTTTTACTTCATTTCACTATTTTCAATAATGTCACACTCCTCGCTTTCCCATATCTCTCCTTTGCTTCGCGAACTTCTCCTTCTAACTGCTTCCTTCTTGACCCACAGCTTCTCGGTCACCTCGTATTGCAAACGTTGGGGTCAAGGCTGGACAATCGAGGTGCTAAATTGTCCCAGAAGCTGCGGCATAGGGCTTAGCACACAGGCCAAAGGCACTTACAAATATTTAGAAGAAACGGGAATGATACAATATACACCATACGTTTACACACACTTTCTTGGCCACGGTAAAGCTGCCGTACACTTAATTAAATTGAATAATAACTGTGATGAAAAGGAAACATTTGCTGTCAGATCACTATATAATCTCTCTAGATCGTGAACCAGCACGATTAGCGGATGAACCATTCGAAACCGCAAATAGCAACTGACGCAAGGAAACTTTTATGATTACAATAACAGCACAATATTATTTTCTCAAATAGTGCTTATTGGGAAACTTTAAAATCTTAATTTGAGCAATAATAGAACAATAGAATACACCAGGAAGTTAATTCAAACAAAGTATGTAATATTCAAATACCTTTTTTTGGTGTTTCTACCATTTATTTTCGAACACAAGCTACTCATTTTCGATGAAAAAAAGGCTACTCATTTTCGAGGAAAGGAGGCTGCCTATTTTAGGTGCAAGAGGACACTCATTTTACGCAAAGGCTACCGTTATTGCACGTACGAATGGAAGCCCAACCCTTCGGGGCATAAAACCTACTGCCTTTCGGTGGGTAAACACCTTTCTTAGGTATATGTACCCATTTTGAGTAGTTACTCTGATTTCAGGCGACCAACAAATACCTGTTTTCGGTACCCTTTTTTACAGTGAGAACAAAAAAACCTTTTCATGGGATTGCGCAGAGGCCTAATCTAGCCTCCTGAGGCTGATTAACTTTCATTAAGTGCTGAAGAGTCGCCAATCGCTGTCGAAGTGATGTTGAAAGTGTTCGAGAATTGAAAGTGTTCGATTTTGTAGGAAAAAAAGACAGTTAACACGACTTGTTGCATAAGTTACGCCATTGGTATTGTTGCAAAAATATTGCCTGATTACGTAACCAGAACACTTAGTGTCATGGATATTGTTGATATCTACATTATTTATTATTGCTCTCAAAACATTCTGCCGCTGTCCGTTTGATGGTCTAATCTTGACTGTGAAGACTAATTTGTTTGCAGCACAATTACAGTTCACGTAAATTTATTTAACCTTTCCTCTCGATGTCGAAATTGTGAGACAGCTGAAGAAAATGTTCGTCCCTAATTTTTGTCACTAATAATTATTCAAAACAAACATTCTTTGCATATTTCATGTCAATAATAATTACGCAATGCGAATACTTTTTACATAATTACGTGCGAAGATTTTCAAACTGCGCGGTCTACCTTTCCCCAAGTAACTGATTCGTTCGAGAGCCTTCGGTAGTTAGTGAAAGTTAATTAGCCTCAGGAGGCTAGATTAGACCTCTGCGCAATCCCATGTGAAGTTTTTTTGCTCAGCACTGTACATAATTACCTTTCTTCGTCAGGAAAGCTAATTGCACTAAGTGTATTTCTACTTCGAGAGCAAATCCTTGCTGTCTCCTGTCTGAAATGTTTCAGAATGGACACCGTTTATTAATTGTATTTCCAGTAAGGCTAAATTACGCCCCAGAATCAATCCTCGCCGATTCCGTATTTGCCATCAGAAGCGATTTAATAATCAACACGAGGAATAAGATAAAAGTAAACAAGCTTAAACTGTGTGAAAAGCTAAGAGTAATCTAAAAATCGCACACTAAGAAGCAAGAAATCACTGGAACAGCGTACAAGCTAGTCTTTTGTATTGTTTATATTTAGAGTTACGTTTTACCCGTAATGAAACGAGCTTGTTTGATGAAACGAAATGAATTCTATGACATGTTCAGCTTTAACTGCACTGTGTATCTGATTACGTTAGGAAATGTTATAGACCCGGTTTTGAACCTTTTGTATTAATGTTATTTTTTTCAGTTTCCTGGTGAAATAGAGAACTTTCATAAATTTTTCATTAAAAACCTACACAATTTTAAGTGTTTTCGTCTCGCCTAATTCATTAACTTCCTTTAAGTTATTGTGTATGTTTTATGCAATACTTAGTGACGGTGACTAGCTCGTTTCCGATTTAAAATTTTCCGATTCTCTCTGTAATCGAAATAAATTAAATGTGATTTGCACGAAGCTTTTCGACAATCAGCGAGCGAACGCGAATTGCTCGCGATCACATCCAGCTCTTGCATGTTAAAATCTTCCATTTCATCCTGGTTAGCTGCAATAGACGACAAAGTGCCAGTTCCCCGTTAGTGGCGCTTTTGCTTCAGATTTTCGTGTTGTCCTCCTGCCATGTGCTATCTGCTATGTTTCTCGCTCCTCCCATCGTTATTTGTCGAACGTAATCATGTATGTTGGGTGTCGTTGTTTTTGTTATCTTTTCCACGTTTAATTAACCAAACATGGGATCTCGTAGGTAAACAGATTTATTATTCAATTTTAAAGCTTTTTCGCTTTTCCCAAACAAGTTTCTGTGAATTTTACATAATAGGATTGCGCTATGTAAATGAGGTCAGGTTGACAGTACCATCCTGAGCTCTAGCTACAAAAGTAACCGATTGCTTGAAAACCGAGTTTGTGGCGCTTGGGGTCTATTTAATGCCTTTATTATGTCTCATAGTCCTGGTGAAGTGTTCAAGATTTCCTCATTGATTTTTTGTAGTCGTTGGTTTCACCCTAACATATCGGGAGTGGAAGCAGAGAAGATGTTGATGGAAAGAGGATTTGACGGAAGCTTCCTTGCCAGACCTAGCAGAAGTAACCCTGGTGATTTTACCCTATCCGTCAGGTAAATTTAGTGAAAGTTAATTCCCCTGAACCGGTCGCATCTAGTGTATATTGTTTTAGACGCAATGGAGAGGTTACGCACATCAAGATACAAAACACGGGTGATTTTTATGATTTATATGGTGGGGAGAAGTTTGCCACTTTAGCTGAACTTGTACAACACTACATGGAAAACCCGGGCAATTTAAGGGAACGGAATGGAGAATTAATAGAGTTGCGGTACCCCTTGAACTCTGCAGATCCGACAACAGAAAGGTTGGTCTCATTTTCTGTACGTAAAATGCAACGATGAGCTAGAATCCTTGGACAGGTTAGAGATTTACTTAGAATCTACTAAGCTACTTAGCATTATAAGGCTGCGAGCAGTCCGTGTATTTCATTTCAATGTTACACATGCATGGGCTAGTTTATATTTACATTTTGATTGCTAAAGCTGTTAAGCTAAGGATATTTCACGACCTTCAGAAAGACTGAGTAGTATGCAGGAGCAAGTATGAAACAGGATAGCTTCTGTTCAGTTGAGCAGAAAACAAAAGAATCTTTTCCAATTTTTTTTCAGACGTGAGACCGGTTACGACGCACGATGTTCTGTAGGAAGTCTGTACTTTACTATATTGCCTTTGTTATCAAGTAGCTCAAACGTCAGTTAACGAACGCAACGGAAGGAATGAGTCCGAAAAGAACGCTTTTTGTTACCTTTCATCATAGCGAACCGCATCTCATGATCTGTAACCCAAACAAATTTTTAGGAACGAAAAATTGAAAGTATTTAGTCTTGGGTGTTAATGTTTAGCCGCCGTAGGCTTGCTCCCATGTGTCAAACTGTAATATTTTGCATGTCCAACTTATTCAGGCTAAAATATCAAATGCTTCTCCTATCGTGGCTTGTAGCAGATATTAGATAAAACTTGCACATTTCGGCACTAGATCATGAAATTTCGTAAGCAGAAATATTAATAAGTACATCGTCAGCCAGTGTTCTAAGTATGGGACCGTTGCAAATGCGGAGCTTTTTCAACCATATGTGTTTTCTTCCTTTTGAAATTAGGTGGTTCCACGGCCACTTATCTGGCAAGGATGCGGAGCGAATGATATTGGAAAAGGGAAAGAACGGTAGTTTCCTGGTGCGGGAGTCCCAGAGCAAACCAGGCGATTATGTTTTATCTGTTCGTACGGAAGACAAGGTTACCCACGTTATGATACGATGTCATGTATGTTAAAAGGTCCCATATATTTTGAATTTTTTTAACAACATCGGACTTCTTGTATTAGGACACGAAATACGATGTAGGTGGAGGCGAAAAATTCGACACCTTATCAGAATTAATTGATCACTACAAAAAGAATCCCATGGTTGAGACTTCCGGCACGGTGGTGCATTTGAAACAACCCTATAACGCCACTCGCATACACGCTAGTGGGATAGACAGCCGTGTTAAGGAACTTCAAGTATTACCTTCAACATTGTCACTTACAGTATAGTTTCTCAATAATACTTTCTTGTCATACTAGAAAGAGAATAACGTTTCCTGTGGGAAAGGGGGTTTTTGGGAGGAATTCGAGTCTTTGCAGCAGCAGGAGTGCAAGCATCTGTATTCACGAAAAGAAGGCCAGAAACCCGAGAACAGGAACAAGAATCGATACAAGAATATCCTGCCGTGTAAAAACTCCATAAGATCCTTTTTACAATAATCTGTCAGATTTAAAAATTTGAGTCAAAGCTTACTGACCTCTTTATTGTCTTTTCTTAGTTGATCATACGAGAGTCGTGTTAAAAGATGTAGATAAATCCGCACCCGGTTCAGATTATGTTAACGCTAATTTAATCACAGTAAATATCCGTTTTTCTGTTTGAGTAAATCGGGAGAATAAAGTTTTATATTTATTGTAGCCTGAGGACGATATGGCGCCAGAAAAACCAGCTCAGTATATTGCAACACAGGGTTGCTTACCAAACTCGTGCAACGATTTTTGGCATATGGTTTGGCAAGAAAATAGCCGCGTCATAGTTATGACAACGAAAGAAATGGAGCGTGGCAAGGTATGTACCGTATGTCAATTAGCTCATTTCTTTTGGATTAATTGTTTTGAGGTGCGCAGAATAAATGCTTCCGATACTGGCCAGAAGAAGGCCAAACTAAAGAATATGGAACATGTAGCGTCACAAACTTGGGCGAATCGAGCACTGCTGATTACACACTCCGAGATTTGTTAGTGAAGAAGAATAACGAGGAACGACGGATTTATCATTATCACTTCCTTGTATGGCCCGATCACGGTGTTCCTGGTGACCCGGGTTGCGTCCTAAACTTTCTGCATGACGTTAATGCGCGACAAGAATCAGTGCCTGGGGCTGGGCCCATTGTGGTTCATTGCAGCGCTGGCATTGGGCGAACTGGTACTTTTATAGTCATTGACATGATCATTAGCCAGATCAAGAGGCTAGGTAATTTTCTCCTTCCGTTCTGTTCACATATGTTCATTAATGATTTTTTATACTGGGGCATTTGATTTCTCTTTGCCTTGGGTATTTTCTTCTCGATTTTAGGGTTTGACTGTGAGATTGATATACAACGTATGGTACAAACAGTCCGTTCCCAGCGTTCAGGAATGGTTCAGACGGAAGCGCAGTACAAGTTTGTGTATATGGCTGTACAGCATTACATTGAAACCATTTCTCAGCGCATGCAGGCAGAGCAAGTAAGTAAACGAACGAATTCTACACTTGGGCATCCACATGTCTGTTCTCGCACATCTATTACAACTAGCATTGAAATCGGGTAATGTTAAGCACTTCTAGTACAGTACGTATCGCTTAGCTGTACCTCTGAAAGCCTAGAAACTTAAAAACTGTGTCACTACCCATTTTTTTATTATACCTTTTTCCCCACTCGAATATTTTTATATTTCAGTGAAATAAATGTATATAATAATAAGCAAAATATATAAATATATTAATATATTTATATTTATATTTTAATAATTAATTTATATTAAATATTTATATTTTAATAATATATTTATATTTATTAAGTATACTTTAATAAGCAAAATCTATAAATATATTTTGCTTCAGTGAATATATTTGAAAGGGGGGTTTACTTTTCTGACCAATTTCGTATTTGGTTTTTCGTCTTCTGGTCAGCTTTCGCGCTCTAAAACACTTGAGACTGCTTCAGTATTGTAATTTTGTAACAATCGAATTTAAACTAGAATAATTATCCACTTAAATTAAAGAAGAAAAAACAGTAGAGAACTTTCCTTTTGTTCTCGTCTGCGCTCGTAAACCATCGTGGAATGACTACTGCAGCAGAAAATGCATCTTTGTTAGAACCATTCGCTTAACGGTATGGATCGTTATTTCAACCCTTTTATTCTGTCGGGTTTGCTGGAAAAAAAGACCATCGTTAGGCGAGAGTTGACTACATGTCTCATACCCATAAAGATCAAGAAGCTTTTCGTCTTCTGCGTCGTTCAAAAGCAATGAAGAGCGTGGCGTGACGAAGCGCATATGCAGCTTTCTTCTCTTCGTCACGCGAACTGACTAATGCGTAGAAGAATGGAAATAATTGATAAGCGAAGCCTAGTTTTTATCATTAGATTTCTTTCAGTACAAATTTTAAATTACTGCTAACGCTATATTTTAAGAAATTATACTAAACTCTCATGTTGTGGGAATCCGTTTTGAGGTTCAGAAAAGTGCTATTGTTGCTACGGAGTATTTTAAAAATTCTTCATTTATAACTTTTTTTTCCAATAGAAGAGTTTGCAGTTTGGGCACGAGTACACCAACATTCGTTATACGAGTGAAGTGGTAGGAGGTTTGGGAACCGCCCTGTCAGCAAATTTGAGCACCGATCCCCGGAATTTCTTGTCTCGATCGACCTTGTCGTTACCCGGACCTATGACACCAACTTTGTTTTCAAGTCCTGGGATTTGTATTTCTGCCACAATGCCCAGGGAGCGTGAAAAGGACAAGGAGAAACAAAAAGGACCTAGTCGAGCCAGCTCGGAGCAACAATTACCCATGTAAGTGGTTCTTCATTGCATTATAATGATATTAATGTTGTCTTTCCCGGGGAATGTCGCAAGGCCGCCCAATATGGTTCCTCAGGTGTATGCCAACGTTCCCCTTAAAGAACGCAGAACTTGCAATGTGAATATTGGACCGCCGCCTACCTTCGCCCCACCACCTCCCCCGCGTAAATTGTAACCCAACTCGTTTCTTCAGACTTTTTCCCTCTTGGTAGGGTATTGTGTCAAGTTAGGTAGTAGAAGTATCAGTTATGTTAGCTTTTGACTTGAGCCTTTTACAATTTTCTTCTTGGTCAAGATAATGTCTTGCCGTCATATGCAAAAGGGTAAATCTTACCGGTTTTTGTCGACCTGATACAAAAGACGTTTCATTTGTTGGAGGGAAAGCGAATGTTATTCACCATTCCTTTAACCCGTCGTGTGCTTGGTCAGTGAGCGACTCAAAAAAAAAACAAATAAACAATAGGAGTATTTCCAGTCAAAGAATAAGTACTAAATAGAAGTCTAAAACATACCTGGGCAACCGGACAGTTGCGCCAGATTCATTGGTGTTAGGATTGAATAACATAGGCTTATTACTTTAGTTCGTTTTGATGAGGTCTTTTCCATTGCCGTGTCAGTGCATTAGAGAACATAGTAAAATTGTAACTACATTGGAAGGTGAAAGAAGAGGAGAGGGTGTAAGTCTTGTCCCGGATCTCATGTGCTTTTTATATTGTGGTAAAAAACTTAAATGGTGTATGGAAAATAACCCCATGTCACGGCTTCAATGTCGAAATTAATACGAACGAAAATACACTGCATGACCAGTATATATAGCGTTTTATTACCAAACACACACAAAAAAGTGGAATTTATTACACGGAACTCAAAAGTATATGGTTGAAGATGATTGGAGAGCATTTTTATTTGGACACGGCGTAGGCATAGGAATGTTGCTAGGATAGTTGCTACTTTGGGATTGATTAACATGCAATTAACGAAGACTACTGTGTTGCGTTACATTCCAGTTCAGGAAGCTAACTTTGCCTTGTAGCTCGACAAAACGTGTCAGATTTTCTATCTTTTCAAACTGAGATATTTTGTTCGCATGACATTGTCCGTAAGATTCAGTATCAATAGTAGTTTCTTCTCCCATCTAGCGAAAACAATACTGTGGAAGGACATATGAGGTATTCAGGTACAGGCTCTGGATTTTGTTTTTGAAGCCTGAATTGAGAAACTTATGCCGAAAAACAAATCACGGAATAAACCGTTCGAAAAGTAATAATAAAAATGAATAAAAAATCAACAAAAAAATGCACCTTGCACCAATGAAATTATTAAGGGGTATAGGCAGGGAGTTTGCGAAGTAGTGCACGCTCGTCTTCAGTATCGTCACGAGCAAGGTAGAGCGTATGGCCAACGCCTCCAGCTATTTTATGGACGTAAATATCCGTCAAGGCTTTCACTTCCGTAGGAATCGAGGCCGATTTCTTGGTTTCGCCCAGACCCTATTTGCCACAACGGCGTAAAAAGCATTCCAATATTAGAAAGCACAATATAACCGAGTATAGGATAATGTACCAGTTCTCCATAAGTTGGGTGAGGTCCCCATGCAATTACGGACTCGTCTGCTGCTAAGTTAATCGCAGTATTAGAGCACGCTACGCTACGGATATCCCAGCCGGACAGATCTTGAACAGGTTTAGGGTACATGGCAGCTTCTCCGGTATTTTTTGTTTTCCCCCACAGAAAAACACCGCCTAAAATGAATATGTGCATATTTTATTGTTCCTCTTAATTCTAAAGAAAAATAAGTCCACGCGAAAGCACGGAATAAAACTGTCATACCAGTTTCATTAATAGCCATGCTGAATGCTCCACCAGCAAATATTCTGTTCACACCTCGGTTGGGACCTGCAAAAAATTTTATGAGCCGAGGAACAAATTCGTCTTTCTGTTCCGCATGACCCAAGCGTCCATAACCTCCAAAACCCCAAGAAAACGCTCTTTTACGAGAGTCGGCGGCGACCTAGCACACATAATTTTGGTTAGAAGCTTATCAGGGCCTGACACACTTTTTAAGATTTTACTGTATGATTGGTGCCGCAAGCAATATCCACAATGTCAACGCCGTCCACAGGAGCTACATAACCTTCTTTAGATTTTTCGATGAATGCAACAATACGCTTGGGAACCGTCTCGCTGGCATAACCCAGCTTGTTTGCACTGACAAAATATTTGCCGTCACTATTGTGTCCCAGCTGTCCATATTCTGGTGACCCAAACGAGTACATCCACCCTTTGTTGTCTAGAATAAGGCTAAACTCTGCCCCGCACGCTACTTTGACTATAGGAGGACCTGAATAGCTAATCTGTGAATAGACTCGTCAATGAAAGTTTTAACGCAATAACGGAAATATACTTTGGTGGGAGTTTTATACATGGCGACAGTCGACGAGCCTGTACCACATTGGCCAGCTTTGTTATCTCCACAGGCGTAAACTGTGCCTTCTGATGTTAGGAACAACGTATGCCCTTTGCTACACGCAGCATCCACTATGGTGAAGTTCTTGTTTTGGAATTCTTCAATAACTGAAGGAACATCTCGTCTTTTTGCAAAACGCAATGTTAAGTTTGGGCTACCCAATGTAATTTACTTTACTAACTTGTTTGTGTCTCCTAAGCCCAGCTGAGCTTTTTCATTGCGTCCCCATGTCATGACTTGATCGTTTTCGGTAACAATTACGCTATGCGTGGCAGTGCAACCAGAAACAATAAGTTTAACACGAATTCCATCTAAGGAAGACAGCCTATGCGGAGTCCAAAGATTGCGCGCAATGGAAGAAGCCCCTTTCGAATTCTTGGGAACTTCTTTGCGCCCTGTTAAATCCCAATTCATGCCACCACTAATAAGAAGCGTACCAAGCGGCTTTTTCTAATAAAATTGAACGTTAGGATTTTTCCGGGGGGATTTCACGAGACTTACAGGGTCAGCTTGTGTGCTTTCAACAACTGTGCTATTATTTTTCGCTCCATTCGCGTCGACCAGTTTTGTTTCTTCGCTGTCTTCTTTTTCACTTACAGACTCAACACTCGCTGATAATGCCGTCTTTTGTTCTTTGTCGTCGGATGCACTGGTAGGCGAGTCTTCCTTCTTTTCACGTTTGGAGCTTTCAACGGAGTCATCCTCAGCTTTTCTTTTATCAGCCGACATAATGTAAAGGACAAGGAATTGAGTGAACTTAAACTTAATTCAAATTTTTCCGCGAAAATTTTGACAGTCCCGAAGCGTCTCCCAATGACCAACAAATTACGGTATTCTTAGGCTGTGAACCAGTGTTCCTCTTCGCGAAGTAGTGGTGTGGTTCGGCGTTCATTTATTAGCATAACCTTCAGATATTCAAAAGATATCCTTATGAAATCTCAAGCGTTTCAATTTATGTGTGGCGATAACCAGCGTGTTTAGTACACGTATCAAGAAATAATTTCCCAACATTATAAGAGACATCATAAGGTTTGTTAGCACAAGTTTGACGTGCGGCGGAGCATGTGCTTTATGACGTCACTTGTTCCTTGCCGACCAACCCCCCGCCCTTCCCCACCTGCACCACTACCACCAGAATCTATCTGAAGGAACCTCAGGATCGATGTCGGAAAAGGCTACTCGACAGGATATTTTCACGCAGTTTTATAAGAATGTCTATACTCTCTACGATAAAGAAAAGGCTATCATATTTGTATTTTTCAAGGTCAGGGGAGGATAGTAAGTACGAGGCCAGTTACGTTACAGCCAAAGCACTGGCGCCGCGTAGGATGACCATCTTGTTTCTACGATATCAACGAATATTACATAATGGTTGCGCATTACACAGAATTTAATCGGGGTGTTACAAACTGCCTTCTAGAAATTTAATTGCTTCACAATCCTTGTAAAATCTCCGCAAACGAAGCCCCTTTACGCGTTGCCCCATACTGACTCAAGGTAAGCAAGTCGGGAAGCGCTAGATCCGGCAAGGCGTAATAATGTATTCATTTTAAATGCCGCAAATCTGAAAGATGTATGGCTAGACAACCAGACTGCCGTATTGCTTGTTTTCTCCCGCCGTCTATTAAAAAACGCCGTCTAACAGTGGTCGCGACGAGAGGAATCTGCCGCCATAAAGAATCGTATTTATTGAGGAGGAGCCTGCGGCGCACGATCGTTCCATGTTCCCTACACGTGCTACCGCTACCCTTTGTTTACATCCACGGGAGCGAAACGTTGAACTTTTGAAGATTTGCCCATATCTAGTGTCTGAATGGTTAAAATAGCGTGATTGGATGCATATCTGTGTTATTTCGGTTCATTTTTGAGAAGGGTAGAATTTTGAAGTGAGTTAAATCGTCAAACCGATGTCGGTTAACACGGAACGGTTTTTCGAAAATCCTTGGCGAAAGGACGGCGGAGAGGTCTCGAAAGATACTGTATTCGCGGTAAAGAAGAATCTACATTGAGAATATTTTTTTTATACGCGCACATAATACACAGAAATACATTGTGCTCCCTTATTTACATGTCTAGGTCTATTTATTTACTCCACTTCTTACACATTTTCTTACGTTTCAGTTGCGCCATGAACTTCAACCAAAAATCGAAGAGACTGTTGCAACGCTTATTGAGAGAATAGAGAGCCACGTGAGCCCGTTCGCAAATGATTACTCAGTCTACACTGGAACTTGTGGATTTGCTTTGCTATTTCTCAAAATCGGCCAATCACGTAACGATCAAACTTTCATTCAAGTAATTATTTAAGAATGGTCCCTTATTCAGAATTTTAGCCTGGAGATTTTTCACAGAAATCTTTCGATTTAATTCACGCGCATATCAAGCTTCTGAAGCGAAAAAGATGCACCTTTCTAACTGGAGATGCCGGTCCTTTGGCGATCGCTGCCACAGCAGCCCATGCCCTTGGACAAATGCAAGAATCGGCGTGTTATGTAGCCTTGTAAGCACAGAATTTTTAAATATTATTTCTTGTATTGCAATCTGGACACCATTTGTCAGACACAAGTAATCGTTCGTGCGTTACAAAGATCGTATACAACCGTAATCACAAGTCTTAATTTGTCATCATAAAGTTAATGTACCGTCATCAGTCATTGCAGAGATTTAAGACACTGATTTCTCAAATTACGCAGAACTTACGCAGAAGGCAAGCCTTTGGGAAATTATATGCAATTTTTTGGACATTCTTAAATAACTCCTGTGCTCACCATTATAAAGCAAAAATTTCGGAGAGGTTTAAACCGCTTGTTCTGTAATATTGTGTTATCTATGCGATTTTTTCTTTGGATAACTTCAGATTTCTGAAAGCAGTTTCATGAAATTTAGACTTAAAAAGCTCGCGAGTGAGGGACGCGTAACACACTCGGATTCCGATTTGCCGGATGAGCTGTTGTACGGAAGAGCAGGGTACCTGTACGCGTTGTTATTCGTCGAGCGCGAGTTGGGTGATCAAACTGTGTCCCCTGATCTTATTGGCGAGGTAACCTTGCCGAAAGCTTACAATTTTGGTAATGAAAGTTGTATTACAGGTCGCAAATGCAATTCTGTGTAGTGGCAAAGATAAAGCAATCCGCCAACAGTCGGCCATTCCACTGTACTACGAATGGCATGACAAATGCTACGTGGCTGCCGCTCATGGATACGGAGGCATTCTCTATTTGCTACTTTTAGTGAAGCAGCGTTATCCGGGTTTAATTTCTGAACTAAACTCTGAGCTAATCCAAAATACCATCAATTATTTGGTCGCTCACAGGCTACCCAGTGGTAATTTCCCGTCATCTTTGAATAACGAACAGGATAGACTGGTTCAGTGGTGTCATGGAGCTCCTGGCATGATCCATATGCTGTGTGAAGCAAGCAATGTACGACTTGGAATAGTATGGATTTTGAATTCGATGACGGAAAAAGTTGTCGTTAGGTATATTCTGAGTCGTCTTACATGAAAGCAGCCGCTGATTGTGCTGAGATAATATGGGAGAAAGGTATACTTCGGAAAGGCTACGGGCTATGTCATGGAGTAGCCGGAAATGCCTATGCCTTTCTACGACTTTATCGGGAGACGCGACAAGTACATTATTTCCACCATGCTTTGAGGTTTGCGCAATTTTGTTGCGACTATGGTAAACATGGGTGTCGCACAGCCGATCGCCCATATTCTTTGTTTGAAGGTATATAGCATTTTTTTCCATCATGGAGTACAGGTCAAAAGAGCCCAAGTGCCAGTAAGCCCGTTCCAAACAGCCCGCTTCCTGTGGTCGTGATGGCGAAAAAAAAAATACTGTAGGTGTGAAATAACAGTAAAACTATTTAGATGTGTTGACATAAACATTCTCAAACATGTTGCTTTTAGGTAAGGGGAGTTGAACATTCTAGAAGTTAAATTTTTTATCAAATGGACAAACCACAATCAGACTAAAAATAAGCTTTTCCTTGCAATATTATTTTATAATTACAATATTGCTAATTTTCTGTATTTTTGAATTGTTTAATGTGTTACCTTGTTGTTGACTGCAAATTGTCAATAGTTTGATAATTAGTGTTAGTACTGATAATTTCGGCACGACTTCCTCCGGTAATCATCCTTTGTTGCGCAATCGAGAAAGAACTAGTGAAAGAAATATTCATGGACACTGTTAAAAGTCGATTAGAAAATTACCATTTTTTCATACTAAATAACCAAATGTTCGAGAAATATTTATACAGTACTCATTTACGTATTGTTTGTTATTTCCTACCTATATTGTTTTTTGAATTAGTGAGCCGTTCGTTACCACACTGGGCTTTGATCCCATCGAAAGTGTCTTCAGAATGCCTCTATTGCCCTTCTTGAAGGTTTGACACTTTTAGTCCTTGATAAAAGTGGGCAGTGGGCTTTTTTTAACGGGTTCCATACGCACTTCAACCCTTTGACCTGCAACCCTTTCAGACAGTTTTCATCTACTTTCTGTTTAGGTATGGCTGGAACAGTTTACTTCTTAGAAGATGTTTTGCGCCCCGAACAAGCGCGGTTCCCTGCGTTTGAACTATAGCAGCATTATTTGTGTTTTCGCTGTGCCGTTTGCATTTTATGTCGTTATCGTATATATCTATATACATTCTGAAGTGCCATTGTCTTTTAAGTAATGGCATCAATAAAGCTTGGAATATTCTATATGAAAAGTGCGCGAACGGAAGCTCACGCCTTACACGTTTCGAAATCTTGGCGGGCTACACTGTGCGATATCGGAATCGAGTTGTGTGTGCAATAGCGATATTCTGGGTGCGCCCCTTGGCGGCAGCTGCCGGCTAAAACAGGTCGTGGAGCTTGGGGAGAGCTTTACCTTTTGCTTACGTTGTCAGTGGTGTCTGTCCAGTCCGGTGCTTGGAAGGCTCTGACGACACACGACGCTCTCTTGCCTACGTAACAGACAAGGGCATACCACGTCAACGCGGTCGACGCCCGTTCTGCTCGGTGCTACGTATCTACAACCAAAAACCAGCCCCAGCCAGCAGCACAAAGTTGGTAAGTGCCGTCAGAAGCATTTCACGTATAGCGTATCCCCCAAACCCGTGGGAATAAACAGCAACTCAAACTAAGTTGAGGTGTTTATCCCAGCCAGGAAAACGCCAAAAATGGAACAACTTCTCAATTCTTATGTTGCTGTCTGCTAGTCTCTGCCTAAGCTTGTGACGTCTCCAATGGGGGCTTGATGCTTTCAACTCAACTGTGCTGCATCTACCCTAGTTACTAGTTACGTAGCACTCGTAGGCTGGCGTCTGCTACTAGCGATTTTGCTTGTGTTATGTGATGGCACTAGCCAAACTCGTCATCTTAGGCGTCACCTGAGCATCATAGGACGCAAACCATTGTTTGGGTTACATGACTAAATCGGTCGGGCAGGCTTACACGACAACCATGGCCAGCGTCCTTTACCTAAATGCGTCACAGGAAGGCGACGTGTTTGAGGCACACATTCAGACATGCTTAAATTGCTAAATATGCCAAACCATTAGGAAATTGTGATTGCCATTATTTTCCGTATAGACATGCACGACCGCAAAGGCAGTGAAGGACTCTTTCAAAGGAATAGGTATATATTCGTAGAAGGAATTAGTTGCCCTTTTCTCGTCGGTTGCTAAGGGGATAGCATTTTTGTTCCACCATTTTGTTCTCGTTGAGGGCAACTCCCTGATGGGACAACGTTGCGTGTATCGAGCTTGGGATGCCAAATGCATGCAAGAGTTTTTTTTAAACCAAATTATGCACGTTTCGTGCACTGTTTTCATATTTTATTTGTTTTCTTATTAAAGCCGGGAATCCATAAAAGGTTCGGATTATTCTCAAGCCGGTCAGCTTCGCTTTTTCTGTACTGCATGTTTTTTTTTAAGCTTGAGAAAGTAGGGAAGAAACGTAACATAAATTTACAACGTGATATAGGCATTGATTAGTATGCTGTTGACGTCATGGCCCGATCGAGGGCCAGCGGATGACGTCAGTCTGCTGACGTGTAACGCATGCACTTTGCTTTTCATATGCGTCAGAAGTGCTTCGTTGAAGCGCTCAACTTTCAAAACTTGGTTGTTGTGTACTAGTAGGTGGGACAAATATCTAGCTTGGTTTGGGACAGGATGTTGATTAAGAACTTGAGCTAATAGACAACTTTTGTTTGAAAAGTGTGAAGTAAAAACACGCAGCAAGTTAGCTTTGAAAACTTCCATCATGTACAGTAATTTTCACTTAGTGGTTTGCCTGCTTGCTTTTTCACACCGTCCGTTAATTTCTTGCGGCAACTAATGAGGATTTCGTTAGGGCGGTTGCGCGTTTTTGCAAAGATGGATTTGGTGGAAGAAAACGGAGACCACAATGGTGATCCACTCAAGTTTGAGCGGGAAGAAGGGGAAAATCCTGGCACTGTTCAAACAATCGTCTTACCTCAGGTATGTGGCTAAAAGTAATCGTTCAGCTAGACATGTTGTCTTTTGTTTTTCTATGTGTATTTGAGTATGTCGGTGGGATTGTAAAACGTGTAGCAATTTTGTTTCCGTTTGAGCATTTATATTTTGAATACTATCATTACTATGCTCTGTTTTAACTTGGTCTTATTATAAAAAAAGTAATTCTTATCCAATTGGTACAGTCAGTGATTCAGCCGACACAAGCATCCGTAATTCAGTCAACACCGGCATTGTCAACGAAAGGAAATCTAATTTTGGTGAGCAAACCAGCCAATTCCGTGATTCATACTGCGTCTGGCGGCGGCGGTAGTACTGTAAGCAGCGGAGGTACTCCGACTGTCCAGACGCTACACTTGGTGGAAGCCCGAGATTCCGATTTACTAGAGGACGATGCAACAAAGAAACGACGGGAAATTTTAGCACGACGTCCGTCTTACCGCAAGATTTTGAATGAACTCGGCGGGGGAGAAATGTCTGGTATTTCTTGTTTCCGTGACGTCGTCGATGACCCATGTCGGACGTCACGTCAGCTCGTTTCAGAATTTATATTTGTATTCTCTTTTAGTTGAAGATAGAAGCGATCCCTTAAGTACATCGGAATCAAGTCAAGATACAGAAGGAAATACAACGGGCTCTGGCTCACGAACTACTCTCGTAGGAAGCACTCAATACCAGACCACTGCAGGACTGCTCAAAGGTGGCGTCATATTTTTTTACTTCATTCAATACTGTGAATTGTCCATAAGAAAAAGCTCTAGCCAGTCAAGTTAAAAAAATTAGTAAAAAGAGTTAAAAAAATACTACATATATGGGAAATAATTTTTGAAGCTAAGGCACAATGAATAATGAATAATATATAATTTGTGGTAACTCGTTTTTTAATTTAGTAATTCCTGCAAGTGCCATACAACTGGCAAGTCAAGGGAACGACGGCTTAGCGTCGTTGCAGACACTAACCATGGCCAATACAGGATCGGGAGGAGCAACTTTAGTGCAGTACACGCAGGGGCAAGATGGCCAGTTCTTTGTTCCAGTTTGCGTAGCTGGAGCAGGCGAAATACAGGTAAAGCCTACGTATCACTCAACATGCGTGTGTTCAGCATGAAAACTGTTGACAAACTGAACTAAAATGATACTCAACTTTGGAAGGATATTGGATTGAAATAACGGGAGACGTGCAATCCGATTTTTTTACGTAGGCGTATACCATTCGTCCAGCGACGTCCACGGCAACAGGTTCAAGTCACGTCGTGATTGGCACTACGTCACCCCTCGGAACAACGCATGTTCTTGCAAATAATGAGGGTGATACCCCTCGGAAACACGAAATTCGTCTGACGAAAGGAAACTACGTAGCAAATGAGTATGAATATTTTTGTAGTGTTACGTAGGGGTTTACGTATAAGCTTTTCATCATGTGCGGTGAAAGTTGTTTTACTAGCGTACTTTACGGTATTGTGCACATCGCGCTTTTTTTAGATCCAGCGTGAGCATCTGCTCATTGCTAGTCCTTTTTATTATTTCAATAGTAAACAAAATTATACATTAGAAAAGTGAACTTAAAAACACATCAGCGCTTTTTTTGTATTAGTAAATTTAAGTTATTTCCTTATATATTGTAGTAATAAGGACCCTATGCTGTATAGCACACAGAGCGGTGGCGAAGAATGGGACATAACCGAGCCTGCCATGCAGAAAAGGGAGCTGCGCTTGCTGAAAAATCGTGAAGCTGCCCGGGAATGTCGACGTAAGAAAAAGGAGTACATCAAATGTTTGGAAAATCGCGTGGCGGTCTTGGAAAATCAAAATAAAGCCCTGATTGAAGAACTCAAATCCCTGAAAGAACTGTATTGTAGTCAAAAACCGGAGTAAACATGTCTTTGTTTCGTTATCTCTCATATTTTGTAACCAAGTAAATATCATTGGATTCTACATTTGCATGGAAGCCTAAGAAAATTCGCATCATTCACCGTTTTTAGAGATTGTATTACGAAAATATTAAAGAAATGTTTTTTTTATATTTTAGTTTCCATAAGCCGTGAGAAAGTTTGTCTTGTTATCGTTTCTGGCATATATATTTGCTACTGTACTTGGCCATAACTATTTTTGGACATACTGAAACTTTGTTTTGTAACAGAGGAATTGTCTGAAGTTATTACGTTAACTGGTGAATCTTCATGTTTAAGTAAGAGACGATCCCAATGTCATTAGCTTGCTACGGGTGATTTTGTATCAAAGTCATTAAGTCATTAGAAGACTTAGCTCCCTCAATTACATGAAACTGGACCTGAATCTTGTCAGCTTTCTTAAAAACTTGCTTTTAATTCAATTGTAAGTAGATGTTGTAATGATTGCATTGATTTTGAAAGATTTAAACACGTCGGCAATTGGGTGTGCAAGTAGTCTTCGTTGTTGCTAGTTTCATAATATGAGGAGGTCATAGCGAAATTTTGACATGAAAAAATTTGGTCCGTAAGCGAAAACTTGGATCCGGTTTTACCCGATTTTGATGATCATACTGCGTCTGCAAAATTTCGTTCTTACGTTCCTTTTCTGAACGATGCTGATAAACGTAGGTTCGTTGCTTTTACTTTCATCACATATCATTAACGCAAGAAGCATAGCGAGCAAACGAACGTTTTCGGTCCTTTTTTTATTTTTAATATATTCCCGACGTAGGCTGACGCCTATTGTCGGTAGCGTAGGTTTACGGTCCTTTATCTACATTGCTACATTATGCATTCCAGCAAACAATGTGGTTTCCTACAGATCTTTTGCCGACATAATTTATTCCCGGAATATTTCTCAACCCTTTAAAGATCAGTAACAGATCTCACGGAGTATTGTACTGATAATTAAATGATGCTGCTTTGGCTATGGAGTAGCTTTCCGTGTATGCGCATTAATGTGAAGATCAAGACTTGATTGCATGTACTAGACTATATATATTTATTTTCGCGGGTGTACCCAGGATTTCGGCTCGTCGACTGAGGGAAGGGGTCTTCATAAGCGATTGAATGGGAAGTTTGGTCGATTAGAATACTTTCTGTTGTAATTGCCCTTACATAAAAGGTATTTCCAGCTGAGTGGGATCATATCGGTAATCTCCCTCTATATGATGCTCACAACATAACGTAACTTCTGAAAAGGATGAGTACGATTCGAGTGTTTTATATGTAGCATTTTTTTTAAATAGTACGCTTAGTTCTGGCCAGGCCTTCAGGACCGCTACCCTCTCGCAAAACCTAAGTCCTGATGTTTGAAGGCATCGGAAAAAACTCAAATTTATTCAAATAATTATAAAAAATGAAAATGTAAATAAATGCGAAATCATTTAAATGTCCAGACGTTCTGCAATATTTACACAAATAAACGGTTACATTTGTTTGTTATTTATAACACACCTGGCAATGCTGGCGAAGAACGCCATACCCAAGTTTGAAAGCCTTGTTTCGATTGTTGATGTTCGTAATTCACGCATGTCTGTTTATTTCTGTGTTTTCTATTAGCCCTTGGATATGGAGCAGGTATTTTTGTAAATTTTACCACTCTTTTTAATTCGCGCTGTCTTTCATAGGCTAGTCCTATGCCCTGTGCGTCTGAGGCAGGGACAACAATAATGCAGAATTTAACCTTCGCCCAGACTTATAGTGGAGTTGGAAGTCTGTCTGTGAGCGAAGGCCAACTGACAGAGCTCTCAGTGCTAACGTCGCCCTCAGGTATTAGTTAAGCTAATAGCAGTATCACAATAAGTCACTAGCAGCCCTTCGGATCCTAATTTTCATACTCTAGGATTGGATGTGACACCAGTTCGTCCACACCAACTATCTTTGTCAAGCATTCACCCACCAGACTCCGCTGAGTATCAGAAACTGTATCTCACTGCCTTGAGCTCTACTTCAGTAAGACACGCAATGCTTCGCTTCGTGTATTCAAACAACATATGATATTTTCAGATGAATCTCGGTACTTCTCCCATCCCTGATATCGCCGAACAATTAATCACAGCTAATAGTATTTTAACTGAGAAAGATAATTACATCAAACAATTGGTAGAAAGCAACGACAATTTAGCCAGAACCTTAGCTTTAGCGGAATCAAGAATTGAGCTCATTGAGAAGGAACTCAACTTCTCTGTCCCTGTCTCTTCCCCGGAAGAAAGCTCAAATGGACCCTCTTCCCATGGAAACGGTATCAGCGTGGGACCTTTGGAGCCTGTTCTTCAAATTACAGAAAAGGCAGTCCAAACTACATTCTCTGACGCAGGGGAGTTGAAGGAAAGCAGAAGGTTAGAGAAGCAAATTGAAGCCCGATATGTCAACGATGTTAGCCAATTAGCCGTCGATAGCGCTATAGAAAAGGTACTGCGTATCATTTTGCGATATTTGGAAGCGACTAAATCGTCTCAAATTATACAGGCTCAGCTGAACGAGAAGATTTTCTTGTTACATCAGCTGGTGGACAAGCACGTGGAAGAAAAGGTAAATAAGGCAAGCTCTGTAAGATTCAGGGCGTGTTTTCTTAGTATAGTTTAAGATGATTTTTAAAGATGAAGTTTCATAGACTGGAAATTAATTATTTGTGAATTAGGAGAGAATGGCATCGTCTCACAAAAGTTACGTGGAAAAGATTATACAAGAAAGCCAAAAAGAAAACAAAGACCTGCGTGATCATTACGAAAAGCTTGTTGGTAATCTCAGAGCCCAAACTGAGATGTATGCCAATGAGATCCGTGATTTGGAGCAACAGTTAGCAGCTGCGGATGCGCAACTGCGGAATCACCGAGCCTTTTTTGATCAACAAGCTCTGGAAAAGGACCAAGAAACCCAAGAGTCGTTAACATATTTACAGCAGCTGCAGACTCAGCTTCAAGAGCGTGATAAAGAAAAGGGCGAAGCCCAGCGCTTGGCCAAGGAGGTGTGTGTCGTTTTACG
The DNA here is from genome assembly GCA_020615345.1 of Triops cancriformis. Taxonomy (NCBI): domain Eukaryota; kingdom Metazoa; phylum Arthropoda; class Branchiopoda; order Notostraca; family Triopsidae; genus Triops; species Triops cancriformis. The sequence goes on from JAHZNP010000264.1 coordinate 72,037, forward strand.
CTTTTCTCCTAATTTTTCATAGTAATTGGACGGCGCAGGGTATTTAAAAAACTGGTGGTTTAGGAAGCCAAGGTCATGCGTAAAATTGGGGGAGCATGCGCAGATCGCTTGTGCGCAGTCCTCAGGCAGCGCGTGAGTGTGTGTGGGAAGCATGCTTTGCATATGATTCATATTGACCTCCTAACTGCGTCCTCTTAGGAGTAACACATTAGCATTATTTTCATACGTAAAACCGTTCTAACTAGATGAGACGCTGTTTTGCTGTGACTATTTTTACATTTGTGTGATCTTAACTGATCGCGTGTTGCATTCTAGGTGGAAACTTTAGAGCAGCAACTAACTCAGCGTGTACAGGATCATTACCGCGAGCAAGAGATACATGAGAAACTACGCCGAGAATTGGAATTAGCCAGCGAAGAAACTTCCCATCTACGCGAAGTTATCAAATCGCTTGAACAAGATTTGGAGAAAAACAGTCATGAAGTAGAGCGCTGGGAGAACGAAGTCATTGTACTCCAAAAAATTTTGGAAGAGAAAGAAAAGTTGCAATTGGAACTCAATGAAGAAGTATTGCCATTTATGAATGGGTAACTTAAAGGGTGGATGTAATTAAATTAAACTTCTTTTGTGTTTTGTAGTTGGAGTTACTAAGATCGGCCGTAACGGACCGTAGTACACCAGATGGCGCGACCCATTCCGAGGATGAGCGCGCGAAGAAGGATGACGATAGGAAAAGTCGTGACGTAGAACTGGATATTCCTAGCTTGTTTGAAGAAATGAAACATTTCGTAAGTTTTATTGCGTCTCTCAAGTAATGGGTTTATTGACAAATATCTTGCACATATCCCGGCAGACGCAAAACTTGCTACTACAAGCTGAGAATCGCATTCGAGAATTGGAAGCACTGCAAGGCCAGGGAGGGTGGAACTCGGATTCACCTTTAATCACTGAAGATATATCGTTGAAGTAAGTTCCTCTCGTTCGCAAGTTGATTTGCATATGTTCGGTCCCCACAGCAACAAAAAGACCGTATGTTTTGACCAGCGTGTTTAGAAGAACAAATTCAGTTCTAGAAACTTGCGGACACGGTCGTTTATGGAAAATATTGCATCGTCGTAATTAGCTTGCCTTTGATACCTAAAGTAGCTCGTTTTAGTGTTGTGGGTAACAAATGTGCTTGTTTTTTTAATTATAGGGTAAGGCCCCGGTATACACACCCGTCTTATGGGCGAATAACATGGGGGATTCGAGGGATGGTTTCTCGATAATGGTTCTGTAAACTTCAAATAAATGTTGACAGTAAAGTTGTTCTTATTGATATGTAGTGCACGTGTTTGAGACTTTTTAAAAATATGATTTAATTAAATTTGAAAACTGTAGGAACATTTTGACACATTGTGAAAAATTTAAAAAATTTAAAATCTCGCTTTCTTGTGCAGTAGGTACGTTTCTTCTTTATTTTTTTAGTGAAAGCAAGATTCAAATCGGACGAGTAGTCTTTACGAAATCATGACTAGAATTTCCAAATTTTAGTAAATGATTTCGTAAAAACTAATCGTCCGATTTGAATCTTGTTTTCACCAAAAAATACAGAAAAAAAATACCTACTGCACAAGAAAGCCAGACATTAAATTTTTCGGTATTTCAAAATGTAAAAAATTTCGTCTAGAGTTTTTAAATTTAACGTAAACATATTTTTAAAAAATCTCGATCAAGTGCACTAGATATTAATAAGAAAAACTTTACTGACAACGTTGATTCGAAATTGACTGAACCATTATTGAGAAACCATCCCCCGAATTCCCCATGTTATTCGCCCATAAGAGGGGTGTGTATACCGGGGCCTTAGCTAGTGATATAATTTTCTGTAGGGATCGTGTACGGCTGGAGGACGAAGGCTCATTGGAAAATATCAGGGATCTTTCCCCTTCACCCTCCCAAATGCCGTTTGGGTTACAGCCTTTACAACGGCTCAGCGATCGCCTGCAAGCTTTATGGCGTTGCGAGGAAGCAGCTTGCAAGAAAGCTCGCGACCTCGAGTGTCAGCTAGAACGTACCTCGAGAGAATATCATTCGCAAGAAGAAGTTTGGCAAAGCAAATGTGTACGTCTCCAGAGCCAAATGGAAGATGTCGAGGCAGAGCGCGAAATCCTCAGAACAGAGTTAGCCAAGAAAGCGAAACTTGTGTCAGCTTTAGAGGCTAAAATTGGAGAATTGCGAGGTGTGGGCGGTGGTGGCTTGCAGGCCTTGCAAGATGCGAAACTTCGTGCCGAAGAATGCGCATTACGCCTTGAAGCTTGTCATGAGCAATTGGAATTGAAAGATCAAATAATCCTTGATCTGAAACATGAATTAGCTAGTGTTTTGCCCACTATACAGAATTATCAACGCGAATTTGCCCAAAACCAGCTCGAAAAGAACGTGTTGCAAGCTGCGTTGGATGGGGTCCAAAAGTCGGACGTTCGACAAGAAGTGAACCAATTCAAGGAGCTCGCCCAGCAGCGTGAAGAAAAGTTGCATCAGTTGGAAAGCGAGCTAAATCATTTCAAAAATCGGGTAACTGAGCTGGAAGCCCAGATTCGAACGGAAGATGCATTGGCCTCCATAGAAAAGCTAAGACGTGCTCCTGAACGCTCGTCAGAAGATATAGCGACTTCCTTTTTCCTCGAGCCGCCGAAGGTACATTTATGTTTTTTTTTTAATATGTTTCTACTTCTTCAAGCTTAAGGCCCCGGTATACACAAACCTCTTATGGACGAATAACACTGCGAAATCTAAAAAGGCTTCTGCGTAATGTTTTAGTATATTTCAAATCAATGCTTGCAGTAAAGTTGTTCTAATTGATCTCTAGTGCCTGTGTTCGAGATCTTTTGAAAATATGTTTTTATTAAATTTAAAAACTAGGTGAATTTTTGCAAATCTTGAAGTATAAAAAAAAAATTTGGCTGACAAGAGCACAAGATAACTTCTTTCTACATTTTTTGGTAAAAATACGATTCAAACCGGACGAGTAGTTTTTACGATGTCATTACTAGAATTACCAAATTTTAAGTAATGATTTCGTAAAAACTGCTCGTCCGATTTGAATCGTATTTTCACAAAAAATGTTCGGAGAAGATATCTAGTGCTCCTGCTACCCAGATTTTATTTTTTTCAAGTATTTCAAAATTTGCAAAAATTCACCTACAGTTTTTAAATTTAACAGAAACATATTTTCCAAAGATCTCAAACATAGGCACTAGATATCAATTAAGACAACTTTACTGCAAGCATTGATTTGAAATATGTTAAAGCACTACGCAGAAGCCTTTTTTAGAGCTCCCCGTGTTATTCGTCCATAAGAGGTTTGTGTATACCGGGGCCTTAAAGGTACACATTCTGTTTTTTTTTCTTCTCTTATGTTTTTAGTAGTAACTTTCTCGGTGACTAGTATGCACTAAGGATAATTTTTCAAACGTGTACAGGTGATTCTCAACCACACACCAGTTCAGTCACCGGTGATGCAAGAAGTTGTTCAAAACGAGTCGGCTCCTTTGAATCTGCTGAGTAGTGCTTCTGAAACGCCCAAAGTTCAACATCACGAGTCCCGAATGGAAAGAAAGGAGTTGGCCGATGCGGAGAAGTTGCTGGCAGAAAAAACGGTGCTGTTGGAAACAACCGAATCGCAGCTGCGTAATGCGACCCGGCAGTGCCGTGAATTGGAACAGGCGTTGCTGAATGTAGAGCGCAAACACGAAGACGAACAACAGCGATTTGCTCAGAGCCGCTATGATTGGAGTGAACTGAGCCAAGCTTTACGCCAAGAATTGGACCAGCGCGTCAAACTCATGGAAAACATGCAACAAGATTTGCGGCAGCTCCGGGACGAAAACGAAAAACTGCGCGACGACAGCCAGTATCGCGTGGGAGTTCTCGAACGCGAACTGTGTGATCGTGATACCGTTTTAGAAACCTTGCGAGTAAGTTTAACACGAATAAGCAACGAGCGCGAACAAACCCTTGCCCAGTTCCATGACCAAGTGAAGCATTGGGAAGACAAATGTCACCAGAGCGAAAGCCAGACCCGCAGCTTAGAGCATGAGATGAAGGAGAAAAAGGAACAAATAGAGAATTTGCAGCGAGAACTAGCGGCTCAACGAGATATCAGTATAACAACGTGCACCCCGTCCATTCCGTCTGTATCGAAACGGGCAAGTCCAGTACTAAACCCACTGCTTTTGGACAAGTTCCAGAACGAGGGTTTACAGGTTTTGCGATTGAGTGAGCAGGTGTATCTGCGCGATCGGCAAAGAAGGATTATGGATGCCTTTTCCAATTCTTCCAATTCACCTCTTCCTTTGACGCCGTCGCCCTTACCGTCACCGTCCAGATTAGAACGCGAAGCGACCGAGGAAATGGTAGTTCGGCAAGCGGAGTTGTATGCCAAAATTGCGCGCTTAGAGCAAGAACTGAAAACGACGCAGGTCCTCTTACTTGACCAAGAGCAGCTAAATCGCGAAAAACACACCCACATCTTGCAGTTGTTAGAGGAAGCAGCACAAGAACGATTGGCCAGGTTGCGCTTGCAGAACGAGCAGGCCGGTGCGCCGACAGCGGCACCGGCTCCAGCACCACCTAGTGCCCAAGAAACTAGACAACTGGAAAAAGTAAGGAAAGCTGTTTAGAAGGATAAGATATTCGGATGAATTATAAGAACAGAAATAAGTAACTGGCGTAAAATGAGAATTACATTAATTAATGAAATTTGCTTTTTCGTAGTTGCAAGTGCTGCACGGGCATTACCTGAAAGCTGAAAGTTGCCGGAAGAACCTGGTCGTTCAGAAGCAATACCTGTTGACGGTATTGCAGGCTTACAGAGAGAAATACGAGGCCGGGATCAAGCGACGGAAGGCTAAGTTGACTTTCAGGTACTGCTTTTTTTCTTTTTATGTTTTCACCGTAGAGAAAGACGGCTTGCATCTTAGGTCAACTAATCGTGTTGGAACAATGCAAGAAAAATATGAAAATGACCGTTATAATAAATAATCGTGAATCACAAATTCGATAGGCCCAGAAACGTCGCCATAGGAGCAGTGTTCCGGATCTTTTCTGTGGGCCGATCTTCGATCACTATCGATCATTAGTCAACTTCAGTCGATCCGATCAAATTCTTCAAAACTTGAAAATAAGTAGATCCGATCAGATCCGACCAGTTTGGGTCAAATATTCGATCAGATCAGATCAAAGATCAGATTATTTTGTTAAATATAAAAATTTTAAAATGATTAAAAAGCTCAAAGTTTTAAGTTATGCCCACTAGGTGGCCTGATTTTGATCGATAAAGATCGGCAAAAAAATAGATCCGATCACTACCATTTTACGGTAACACGCCGATCCGATCAGTTCAGATCATTTGATCGGATCTGATCGGATCTTTTTTAAAAGATCCAGAACACTGCATAGGAGGGTGTAGTTCTCTCTGAAGAGTCCTTAGTTGAATTCCGTAGCATAACAACAACGACTCGACACAAACGTGCAGTACGTACTCAACAGCAACTCGAACGAACTTGAGATACTGCACAAAGAGGAGCTTGTTTGCGGCGGTGTACCGTTAAAATGTTCTGTGGATAAAGGAGTTGAATAAGAACATCCTTGAGGCTACTTCAGAATCTGTTTGTAGTCTTGTAGGTACCAGAAATTTTATGTACTGTTTTTACTTTTAGGAGAACACATTTTAGACTGGCAACATCGTATCACCCGTTACCTAAAAACTTCTACAGGGTGATTGAAAAAAAAATTATTCGTGGTATTTGATTGATGTCAGGGATTTTTTTCTTTTATTGGGTAACGGTAGTATATAGAGCTGCTGCAGTTTTTCGGGCTCTTGCAAATGCCAGTCGAACACGAAGATATTTCTATTCAACTGGAAGAGATCGATTTTCCTTTTTTCCCCCTGTTTAGTTCTTTGCGTGATGGGTACGTCGTTACAGAATAAGGGCGTGCTTACCAGAAAAAAAATGTATGTGCGCATGCTATAAATAGCCAGTGGTTCTCACTAGGAAACTTGCTGTGGGCAACTGAAATTTTTTCCATTTCAACATGAAAGGAATAAGCAGGCTAGAGATGGAGATCTGGTTTACTTGTTTTAATAGGGTGTAAGGATATAAGAAGTACGAGAAAATCGGAGTAAAAGTACCGGTTGCGTTGAGCTGCCAGAACTGCCAGTACAAATGTTGAACTTCCATAGCGTTGTGCGTAGGCGACATCCCAAGTAGCACACAGGTTGTCTGAGTGTTTTTTAGGCGTATTGTATGCGTTTTTTCAGCCTCTAACCGTCTATTAGACGTCTTTTCAACGTACTGTACGTGTGCTACTTGTGATGACATTACGTTATTGTTGGCCATGACAGTGGAAGCGCTCTTTCTAGTCTTCACTGGACCAGACCTTACGAGGGATAAAACGCAAGCCGATAGAGTCCGCAAAATCACGATGATGAGCTGTTTTCGTGAGCTTAAGTACTTTTCGTGTGTATTTGCGATGTTTTTACCGAACTCATAGTTTATTTTTTAGGCGAATTATTGTTTTGTCTTTGCGTCTTACGTATTCTTCCTAGTATGAGTAAGAGAAAGGACATTAGTGGGAGAAATTTTGGCCAAAAAACGAAACCAATTACTAGGGTTCCTTCCGTGGCTCGATAAAAATTTATTTTTCCCAACCCATTGGAACAGAAAGTTTTGTTGCTTATCGTTTTATCATGGTGTGTAACTTACTTTTTTTTAAGAATCTTGCGAATTTTGACCGTTTCGAGAAAACGTTAGAAACTCCGATTCAGAAATTGTTCCTGTTATGGTACACCCTACAAATAATATATATTCGAGTAGAGTACGGCTTTTAATTTCGGAAAGCATGCAATATTATACAAGGTATCAAGGCATTTTTAAGTTAATTCAGTTAGTTATTTTAGGTAATTTTTTTAAGTTGATTGTATATTCTTCGAGCGCAGAAATGTCGAACTAACAGGATCAGTGTTCGTAGTTACACAAATTATAATTTCAAACTAGTTCTAAGTAGTAAATGGCACTAGTGGGTCTTTAGAATCCTGGGCGCGCAATAAATCAATAGATAATATCGGTAACAAATAGCCGGAGGAAAGAGACGAAGAAGTACAATAAACTAGCACAGCACCTGTATAAGATAATCGTTCCCATGGGTGCCGGATACAATCTAGTGTTTTTTCCCCGCCTCAATTGATATATTTCAGTTGAGAAGAAATAGACTAATAGCGGAATGCGGGATTAGGTAGACCCGTTTTGTGGTTGCAGAATTAAGGTTTCCAGTAATTTCTAAGCGGCGGATGTATTCACACCAGTAAGATATAATTCTACCCAATCCGAATTTTTGCGACGTGCCGGACATTAAAATAATAAATCTAAATCTGAGCGGACAACAATGCATGTTTCCATGAGGGAGGTACAGTACTGAGCAAAAAAAAAAAACTATGGGGACACGAGGCTGAAATGGCCCTATCCCTTCGCTGCCAGACCCTTTCACCACCGCGAGTCCTGTGACAGGATGTTCTACCAATCAGCAGCTAAACCTATTTGCGCGCCAATTTCTGCTTACTTTCAGTTTGCCCAGTTGTATGACTTATTACTCTTTATGTGGGTTCCTACTGATTTAGTAGCAAAACAGGAGATACGACTTTTCTACGCTTTTTTTTCGTAGAATGTAAAACAGAATAAATGATATTTGAATTCGCGCGTAGCCTACAGTTCGTCCCCCTTAGCGGGAGGCTAGAAAGTGCCAGTGACGTAATAAGCCAGGACAGCTTTCCGCAGTGAGAGGACCGGCTTTGTGCTAAAGTGTCCCGTTTCCCTTAGTAATTTTTTGCTCAGTACTGTACACGTTTGCAGGCTGTGTAGTAATTTGCAATTTCTAGAGTGGTCACACGAAGAGAGTTCCGCCTAGTAGAAGTTTCAAAGAAATACAATGCATTGAAGTTGCGGTATTGTATTAAAATATATCTGCGTTTTATTGCGCGGTGTGGTAAGCGTAGCGTTGAATATTTTTTTCTGGCTTAGCTGATTAAAAACGTTCTCAATGAGACAATTTGTTACGCAGATTTGCTGTCACGGACATTTTATAGGATGCATGTAAATAACCTTAGTTGATCGGTGAGAAAGTCATACCAGGGCCTTTTTTTATTACTTATTTTTCTTCCTCCGTTTTCTACGCGTTATGATAGTTTTGGGTGGTAACATTAAGCACTCAAAATACCGGAAAGTACGCGTGGAAATTACAGAGTGCACTACCAAGTGCCGACAGATAGGGATGAAGAGAAAAAAGGAGGAAAATTTACACATGACTTTTCTTAGCGAGTCGACAAGATTCATTCTTTTTCATTTTGTCTGATGGAAACAGGACGAGATGACTAATAAACTTCGCAATTGCTCGATAATTTTTTTTATTTAATAAAAGGAAAGCCCGGATAGCTCGACTTGACTGTATTGTCTTTTTGCCTTTCCGAAAACCCCGTTTCGAGTAGTGACGTTTTAGCTCGTAGCTAATGGGAACACAGCTTCACAGGAGCAATTGGATTTTTGTGGGTTTCCCGTATCAATTTTTCCCTTACACCTCTGTATCTAGTTGTCTGGTGGATTTGATCGGACGATCAAATCGACCAGACAACTATTTTAAGCGACATTGTGTCAAGCCGACACTTCTAAAACGCCTTGTTCGCATGGATCGCAACTACATTGCATGTAAGGTTTTTCGCCTACATAGCAGATCACTAGCCCGGAAAGCTTAGATGATCCTTGTTCTTCAGACTCCGTTGAACATATACCTGCGTTTTTTTACCCCAGAAACACGTAAGCGCCCACAGAAAGAATAGTTCTTTAGTATTATAGGGCCCGGTAGGGCCCTAAAGGTTTTCTTGGTAGGGTTCAGTAAGCACTGTACGACCTAGAGAGAAAAATATAACGTAAGGTTAAGGCCCCGGTATACACAAACCTCTTATGGACGAATAACACGGGGAGCTCTAAAAAAGGTTTCTGCGTAGTGCTTTAGTATATCTCAAATCAATGCTTGCAGTAAAGTTATCGTAATTGATATCTAATGCCTATGTTTGAGATCTTTTGAAAATATGTTTTTATTAAATTTAAAAACTGTAGGTGAATTTTTGCAAATTTTGAAATATTAAGAAAATAAAATCTGGCTGACAAGAGCACAAGATACCTTCATTCTACAGTTTTTGGTAAAAATACGATTCAAATCGGACGAGTAGTTTTTACGATATCATTACTAGAATTATCAAATTTTAAGTAACGATTTCGTAAAAACTACTCGTCCGATTTGAATCGTATTTTCACAAAAAAAAATGTTGGGAGAAGATATCTAGTGCTCCTGTTTCCTAGATTTTATTTTTTCAAGTATTTCAACATTTGCAAAAATTCACCGACAGTTTTTAAATTTAATAAAAACGTATTTCCAAAAGATCTCAAACATAGGCACTAGATATCAATTAATGCAACTTTACTGCAAGCATTGATTTGAAATATACTAAAGCATTACGCAGAAGCCTTTTTTAGAGTTCCCCGTGTTATTCGTCCATAAGAGGTTTGTGTATACGGGGGCCTCAAGTTTTGCATATGACTGTATGGTCGTCTGCTGCATTAAAATGAAGAGCTTTATGAGTTTAAAATTCCGTCTGAGGTATGAGACCTATTCTTTGAAGTTGAATTCAGAACGTCTTTATGGATTTGATTGGCTTATTGAGTTTTCCTTTAGTATAAAGAAGTGAATTGACTGATACAAAAAAGTGTACTTATTTGATCGCATGTCTTATATACCTCGTTTTATTAATAGAACGGCAGCTTTGGTGATCCTGGCCATTCAACGGGCAAAATTCATCGTGAGGCGGTGGCAAATAAGAAAAAAGGTGTCGAGCGCCATGCTAACTGGAAAAAGCATAGCTACTGGCTGGAGTCCAAGTACGACCATTACGACTACGCCACGTATGATTTCCGCAAGGTTATCTTCACCAACTTTCACTCCTCCTACCCGAGATCGCGAAAGACCACGCCCACCGGGGAACAGTTCTAGTCGCAGGTAGCTACTTTCCTGATTAAGTTGTGGTTTTTTGTAACTTGCCTTAAATTGTTTTTCGTATTAATTTTATTTTCTGTTTCTAGAGCCATCCGGTATGATCCATGATGTAGCCATGTTCGTTTTACCTGACTTTCGATTATTGTTGAATGAATATTTACGTGTTAAAATCAATGGGTAAATCAGTGGGTTGACCACACATGGTAAGTGACGTGTAGACTCTTGTTATTTCGTTGAAACATGTATCAGTGCTTTGTATTATTCTGCAATTTTTAACAGAGGTACGTTGAAAGAGATTTCTTGTATTTTCATATAATATTTTCGGTGGAAAATTTTCATTTGTGAGCTTCGTGGTGGTTTGACATGGCTAGCTTTGTTGCCGGGTTTTTAAGTGGCAGACAACGGTCTCAGTAACTTGTGTATGGGGATGAGCAGCGAAGTGTAAAACCAAAATGTGTTAAATAAAGGCCATCGTAGAAAACAGCAACAACGAGAAACAAATGGGTCGCTCATTACTTGTTGCGTAGATACATTTCCGGTCGAATAAACCGAGGACTATAAATGTATTACGCAGACTTTCGGTGAATGGAAGCGTCGTGGAGTTGCGTTAGGATGTGTTACGCAAGGAACAGACGGATCGTACACTGTTACCGTTGAGAAAAGGATGCAAAGCCAGTCGCTTTAATTGCCATCCATTTCTTGACGTGGTTTTCGTATTTAGCTACACGGTCAACTAGTTTAAATTGTATTAGATCTCTGGTTACGGATTTAAAATTCTTTGTAGGTCACCTGTCCCGTCGTTTTTATTGACGTGAATATTTTCAGCGTCATGGTTTTCTGCATTAGTCCTCGCGTGTGCAGGGTGGAAAGAAAAAGACGTGTTGATTGGGTTGCGTGAAATATTTGTTCGGAAATCCGTTCAGACCAGTGAAATCTCTGCGCGCAATTTGTCTCCGTGTTTAGCAAGATACACAATTGAAAGGTATGATTGTATTATATGTGTAGTAGTTTCGTTGTCATATATATTTATTTGCATCAGTGTCTGGTACCCGTGTTTTGTGCACATTAGGCGCCTGGTTACCCATATATTTCCCGACAAGTAACTTTTTTAAAAGACAACAGCGAAAAGGAAAGCGAGGATATCCAAAATAAATATAAGGACAAGGCAAATTATGACTTTGATGTTCCCCACTGCGTGAATCATATCGCCAAAAACTCTGTCCTAAGAAACAAAATCAGCAATTACTCATTTCCGTGAAAGATTTTATGTTAGTACTTGCGTTGTCGCGAGTGGATTAAATATTTGAAACTTTGCTTGTCCATTATTCAAACTGTTGACTGACTCCTTCTCGAATATCACAGCTTCGCCGTGGATTTCACACAGAGACAGCACTAGCACGACAAGTGATAGGTAGCACACTGAGCGATTCATAACTTGTGCTTAAATCGGAGTCGTTAACACGTGAAATTTAAAGACTAGCGCTCCTGATGTTTTCCTATTGAAAATTGCTCGCACAGTCGGTGCAACTTGTCCTCCACCTTTTATGTCGCTTTGCCATAATACGGGATGTAAGTGTGTGCATATGTGCATTATTACCTCCTTCCGGAGGAGCATTATTTCCGACGTCGTTTTTTTAATGGACAACTTTAATAGCTTTTGAGTTGCCTTATTCATAAGACATTCGTGGAACTCAAGCTTTAATAGAGGTTGGACATAATGAGAGGAACAGCTGCGCAACAGCATTTATGCAATTGTCAGGTCTTTACTTTGTCTTTTTGTTTGTTTCAAGAGCAGCTAAAGCTGTTGAGAAGCAGCTTTGTCGAGGTTTGTTTTCTGTATCGCTTCTTGTCGCAGTAATGGGTACCCTCGGTTAAAGCAGGAAAACAGGGCACAGGCTCTGCGAATTACGGTATGACAGCGTCAGCCGTAGGAACCGCGTAGGCAGAAATCCTTGTATTGATAAATTGGAATAACAAAAGGTATGTTTGGTTTAAAAATAAAGGTTTTAAAGAAAGTGAAACAAAAACTAGTCAATCGAATTTTTTATATTCCCGATATCTTTTTTTGATATTCCCGTTTTCTATACTTAAAAATTCTTATTCCTATCTAACATTAAGTAAATTAATATTTAATAAACATAAAAGATAGATTTATGCATCAGTATTATCATTATTATACGATAGACTTAAAACGTTTATATTAAAACTGACAGACGTAAGCTCAAAATTTATTGCAGTTTTTTATCTCCATTTATGTAAAAAATATATAGTCGTAATAAAACGCTTTTGCACAATTCGTACGTAAGCATAGCTGTTGGCTCTCCAGGTGTGTCAAATTATTATAGAGAATTGGGTCGCTAAGCTTTGTACTGTATTGTTCTATAATTTACACATTACTTTGAAAATATTTTCGCAAAATTTTTAGGTACTTCTTAATGAACGTATCAATGAAAAGCCTTATAGGATAAGCGTCGAAGTCAGTTATATTACTTCCTTACGTAAACTTTGTCCTTTTTTATGATTCTTTCACATGTGGTAAGGCGTTGATTAGATACAGTTCCTAGATTGCAAAGTTCATCAGTCATAGCTTTCGCAAAAATTGCGCTGTGTCAAATTTGCCCTCTGTTTCCTTTCAGCTTTCCCTCGAGATCTGATGGCCCCTCACGCAGTCTTTTACCGTTGTATTCCTTATAGATCGTTAGTGAATAAAGAAGGTTACTGTGCTACCTTGCGTCGAATAGACCTAAGAGATAAAAAAAAATTCTGGGAAATTTGTAGGGTATTTTGAATTGTTGGATGCTTGCGCGCGCAATGTAGCCACTTTATCTTCCTTATAACAGTCACCGATGGTTCTTCGGTGATTTTAGTTCTTTTGAGACCAGCTAACAATAGCGGACTTCGTTTGAACGGTGGCCTTTTTCCTACTTTCACGATCGTTGGAGTATTCTTCTTTTTTTTTTGCTTGAAGACCTCTGGGAAACGCACCGGCTTTCATCCTAGTGGAGCGATACTTCATTTCTGTTATTTCTACTTACGAGTGGACTTTGCGGGAACTGCGGATGGAGAAAAAAAAACGGTGGAAGAAATCGCACGAGCTGAACAGTGTAGGGTACTTAGGCAAGCGATAAGTTGTGTCAGATAAGATAAACAGAGTCGGCATTCAAAGTATCCCAAATTTCCAGGCCGAAAAGCACTAATGTAAATAGGGATCTGCTGAGTGCAGGTGGTGGGCATATGAAGGGCACTAAACAAAAGCTAAAATTAAAAGCTTTGTTTACTAATGTCCACGTTATATTCCCCAAAAATTAACGTCATTCTGACTAATCTCGCTGCTACGTAGACCAGTGAAGGAAATCCTGTAAGGATTTTCCGGTTTGTAATCCACATGTGGCTACGAGGAAATTGTATGACGATTTCAGCGACCGCAGAAAAATATCGGCTGCCCTCCGAATGACAGGCTGTACACTCCATCGAATGTTTATGTTCTAGAGAGGAGGTGTTAGTGTGGAACACAAAATTGAAAAGCTTTACCCGAGATTCCCTTCGGTATTGATCATAATCCTTGTGAAATCCGTCAGTTTGAGTTGTGTCAGAGAGGAATCATACACTCAGGCATGGGAATCTATAGACGGGTGCTAGGTTTAGTGTTGATCTTAGCGATGCAGTCACTCACAGCCGCCAAATTAGTTGCTAAATATAATGGAGATATACTTCTCGGTGCGCTTTTTCCCATCCATCAAAAAGGAAATAGTTCCGGCTGCGGAGCATTGCAAGTGAGTATACCTTGTTTTAGCCATCTCCGGTTTTTTTCCACCGTTCTCTTGCATTATTAAGGGACTTGAAGTAACAGGAAAAGAGAACTGTGGACCGGATGGTAAAGAAATGTGTGCTGGCCTATAGATCGCTGCTCGTGTTTTTATGTCCTAACCCTCTGATTTCTTTTTACGTCTTCGCGCGTGTTTCTGTTAGCGGAAGAATGTTTCTAAACAATTTATTGATTCTTCCCGTTTTCCTTTCCTTTCCGTGAAATAAGGAAGACGACGGAATTCAACCGTTGGAAGCTTTGATGTACACATTGGATCGCATTAACGCCGATAACACGCTTCTTCCGAACGTAACATTGGGAGTTGTAGCACTGGACTCCTGCGACGACCCAATGTATGCTTTGGATCAGTCTTTAGGCTTTATGAAAGGTGAAAGTGTTCGACATTACTTTACGGTCGTTGTACGTGCAAAAGAAAATTCGTACGTATCAGAAACCGAGTGATTCTCAAGTGTGAGAACCGGGCCGTGACAAATTATCTTTGCTTTCCAGGGTTCATGGCACATATGAATGAACACCACGAACAAGATTACACTTGTCCAAATAATGGAATGCCTACCTACACCAACGACCTTGCCAAACAGACAGTAGTCGGAGTAATTGGTGACCAGAGCTCCGCCGTTACTATACAGGTTTTCTTTCATTGTTCCCTCTTTCTGTCGTTTCGTGCGTAGAATGGTAGGCTTTTGTAACTTCAAAGCTGGTACAGCAGTTTATAATTGTATTTTAGTTTACCAAGATGACATAATTAACCTCGTTTCCTTTTCGTAATAGGTTGCAAGCTTACTCAGGATCTTCAAAATACCTCAGATATCGTACTTGTCTACTTCGACCACTTTGTCCAATAGGGACAAGTTTCCCTACTTTTTTCGCACGGTTCCGAACGACAAAACTCAAGCTAACGCCATTCTTGAAATTCTCAAGTAAAGCTATTTTGCCATACTTTTCAGTACTTGAAACTCTTGATTATTTCAAACTATGTATAGTAATACAACCAACGAAGGTATTTCTGGTTAGACTGTCCGTTTATTATTCGTAGCTTTGAAATGTGTTTATCTCTATAAAATTACTTAAAGAGAAGTTTGTACACAAGATAACCACATTAGGGTACACTGGACACGCAAAGAACAATAGTCGGGTGATTTTATCATGTATATTTGAATAAAGTTTTGTATATTTTAATAATGTTTAAAAAATTTGATCCGAGCAAGTCGCGATTCGAACGTGTAACTCACAAATAGTGTCCCCTTTCGAGTGGAGCTGGGTTGGAGTTACTTTTTAAAAAACCTATTGCTAATAAATGCTAATATGTCGGTTTTTTTCTGACTTTAGGAGTTTTGGTTGGTCGTATGTTTCACTAGTTTATAGCGACTCGGAGTATGGGATGAAAGGATACGAGACGCTGTTAGACTTAGCTCCAGCCTACAATGTCTGTTTTGCCAACACTTTACGTATTGAGCTTGACCGGTCCAACGTGTCTGAACACTATGACTGGATCATGCGTCGGATCTTGGACAAGCCACTGGCCAAAGGTACAGTTGTTAACTCTTATCCTCGACATTTTGCCAAACAAACTTAAATTTTTTTTTCATCGTATCCAGTTGTCGTGGTCTTCGGAGATAAACAGTGTACGAGTAACTTGCTATCCGCCGCGCGACGTGTGTTACCTTCACGCGTCTTACCGGAAGATCGTTTGATTTGGGTCGGATCGGACGGTTGGTCCTCCCGTGAGACGGTCAGTGCTGGTCAAGAGGCAATCCTCCACGGCGCCATTACAGTCCAGCCTTTGGCTCATACTTTAAGCGACTTCGAAACCTACTTCTTATCGTTAAGACCGCAAAACGCCTCCGCCCGCAATCCTTGGTTTCCGGAATACTGGGAACATCATTTTAAGTACGATAGGACGCTCGCAACTTTCTGAGGAAAATAACATCTACTGTAAAAAAAAATGTGTAGGTGCCGTTTGAATGATTCAGCGGTTATACCACAATTAGCTGGCGTCGATCAGTTGGAGGAACCGGAAATTTGTGCAACAGGCTTACAGTTGAATCCGTCGCATTTTCATCCGGCCAAGTACTTGCACTTTTTGCGAGACTCGATATATGCTTTTGCCTATGCGTTGCATAACATGCACCAGGAACTCTGCGGGGGTGAACCTGGATTATGTCCCAATATGAGTCACATTGAAGGCCCACATCTGAAGCAATACTTGGAAAAAGTCACCTTTCGAGGTAGTTCTTCCTTTTCTTCCTCCTATTGTTATTATTATTATTATTATTATTATTATTATTATTACTATTATTATTATTATTATTATTATTATTATTATTATTATTAT